>PPHD01009790.1:0-20280 GCA_002909625.1 Bambusicola thoracicus | reverse complement strand
AAGGAGAAGGAGAAGGAGAAGGAGAGGAAAGGAAAAGGAAAAAAAGGAAAAAAGGAAAAAGGAAAAAGAAAAGAAAAATGAAAGGGAAAAAGGAGGGAAAAGGGAAAAGAAAATAAAAATAAAAAGAAAAAAAGGGGAAAGAAAAAGGAAAAAAAAGGAAAAGAAAAAGGGAAAAGATAAAGAGAAAAAGAATAAAGGAAAATAAAAGAAAAATGGAAAAGAAAAATGGAAAAGAAAAGGGGGGGAAAAGGAAAAAAAAATAAAGGAAAAGCAAAGAAAAAGGGAAGGGAAAGAGAAAGGAAAGAATACCCCACCAAAACGCATGATGCATACAAAAAAAATTAGAGCTTTCCCTAATACCAGCAATGCAGTACAAGTCTAATGTAGACATTAGTGGAAATTTTCCAAAGCATGCAACATTACAGCACAAGCTCTACCTAAAGCCAGTAGGCTTTGTGCATCCTGGTGCCAGGGGCCCTTCTTGACACGATGTATGTGCTGTGAATGACACCATCAGAGCTGTGCAGCCCCTCTGGGGAGGCTGTGGGAAGCTGCAGCTGGCAGAGGTGGCAGAGCAAGGGACTGGAGATGGCATCTCATCTGGACAAGGATGCTACTTACTCAGATCCCTGTTGTGTGTTAGGCTGTTGCTCATCAGAATTTCACTTACTTCACAAACTCTTTATCATCTTGCAACAGCAGCAGTGATTTCCTTTGGAAATGATTCCTCTAAGGACTTTCACAGGAAAGCAGTGTCTTATCCATCCTGTTTATCTGTTCAGAGAGATCCTCAGAGATGCCAGGCAATTTCTTTGTCAGAAATGAATCACTTTAAACTGTCCAACATGCTTCATTAAATCACCAGTGTATACAAATGCACATCAACTCTGATGTCCTATTGCTGCATTCTTGCAGACCTTGCCACCTTCTTAGGTGGCTATTGAACTGGAAAAGTCTCAGCTTCACAAATCTTACTTATTTTTTCAGTCTGCAGCTGTCAGTGCTTTTTGTATAGCAGTTTCACCATACAGGATATGCTTTGTCTGGGCCTGAAGATAATACATATGTAGACATCAGAGTACAAATGAAACCATTTCCCAAGGTCTACATCCAGCTCAGAAAAGAATTTGCCTTTTCTCCTCTTTTCCCTGTTATTTCATAATGTCAGGCAAGAAAAAAAAAGAACTAAAAAGATTTTCAAATAGCAAAATGTCATTGTAAGATTGTCAGACATTTAGGTATATTGCTAAGGAAGATGGCTAAAACCATGAATAATAAAGTAGAAAATTTTCTAGTGAAAAATAAACCTGAATGTTAAGATAATACTCTATGATTTTAATGCTTAAAAGAACTAAAATGCTGATTTGCTACTTACTGGAAACAATACATTACTTCCTCATTTCATTCTTAGCATGGAAATCCGGTTGGCAACTAACAGCCCCTGGTCTTGTAGTGGTAATATCCCCTTGTCAGTGTGCTTAGGAGGGCCGTTGTGCCCTGACTCCATTCAGTATCAAGAGTTGCTTATCAGCAAAGCCAGATCCAGCTGGAGGGTATATAGGCAGGATGGGGTAAAGAAATCTGCTGCTAATTCTTGAATGCTACCAAGCCGTCTTCATCTGAAAGCCAGTTCAATTGGCTTGTTGCCTCCATTTCCCACTTCCCTGGGGTATTATGGCCATTCCCAACCTGAGCAACAGTGACACTCCATCAAACCTAGTGCTTACATGTATGCCAAAGGAGGTTCTCATGATTGTATTAAAGAAAAACAGGAGGCAGCAGTACAAATGGAAGAACTGATAAGTCTGTATATTAAGAGGACAGAACTGTGAAGAGAAAGCAAGCATAGCTCTGTTGCCCATCTTTTTCCTTTTCAGTCATGATGTGACCACAGCTCATGTTGTATGTTTGTGTCCAAGTTTCCCACAGTAGCCATACAAGTCCTGATTTCATGGTGAGAAGAGTGAAAGCAGCATCAGATGTGCCATTAGTAGAGCAGGGATTTCCTTCAGCTGAGAGACGCACTGTTTTGAAGAGTGCTGATCTGAATAAAATCAAGAAGCTGGATGTATTTAATATGTAGGTCCTGCCAATATGCATTAGAGTTTGTCTAGATAGAAGGTGCCTAAGGGACTGACAGCTCATGGATTCTCAGAGGAAACCGAAGCAATCTTCCCAGAGCTAATGGGGCTCTGGTCTTGGTAATGATTACCCACGCTTCCTCATTCCCACATCATTTTCTTTCCAGAGCATTTCAGTTCTGCCTCAGTATATTGTTTATTCAAAACGCAGGTAAACAAAGTATTTAGCTACTATAGAGCTAGCTAGATAGATGTCTTGGAGAAAAAAAAGCTTCAGGATGTGAAAGGGAAGAAAGAGTTCACTGCAAGATAATAATATGCAATGCAGATTGTTTAAATTAATTTATGGTAGTAAAAATAATTTTATATCTGAAACATTTTTATTACTTTTCATAGGTTTATAAGACAGAAATGGATAGCATATTTTCAAGTAAGTTATCTTCAAACACAGCCCTACAATTCAGGCATCAGTGCTTCTAACTCATTTTAAAATGCCACGAAAATCCATTCGTTTTTATTCTGTTGTAAAAAAAATATTTTTTTTCCCCAAAATGTTTTATGCCTTGGAAGGTCAAAATCTTTTCCTGAAGTCTTCTAAATCATCACTACTATAGGTATAGTCCTTCTAAGCTTTGCTGCCATTTGCATTCACCCTTTCTCTACCCCCTGCACCATTCCAGACCATCACCATACCACAGTTTTCCACATTCCTCCCACATGAATGGGAATCCTTTTTATACTTGGTGCACTTGACCTGATGATATGAGTAACAAGATACCTGGAGAAAAAAAGCCTACCAACTGCCTTTGTGTGGCAAGATGCTCATTGGCTTTCCAAGCATATTTGCCCAACTCATGCAGCAGCGCTTAATACAAGAAAAGTAAGCTGGGAATTTGAGCATATTTACTGATTTAAGGATGGGAGGGAAAGGCAACATTTTACTGCCCTCTGGGGAAGATTTCTGGCACAACTATAAGATAGCTTCATGCCAAATCCACCCATGAGATGCAGAAGTGGTAGGAAATTGGCTGCCTAGACTATCCCCCCAAAGAGGCAGAGAAAGTAGGGATTGGTAGAGCTTCTGGAGCACTGTGGGAGACCAGCTGGCTGTGTCTGACTCAGGCTCTGTAATAACCAACTCAAAGTGTGCTGAGTGCTTCCAGGAGATGTTTTCTTCACTTTTTCATGTGATTACTACTGATCACATGGGGACACGTGAAAAGCTGCGTGGGTTTGTGTAAGTACATCCTTTTTACTGCATACCCACAAACTTCACACCCCAGCAAGGGTGACAACCCCCTTGCTCAGACCTGGATTATAACTCCAGCCTTTGCACCCCAGCCAGCAGCTGCATTCTAGCTCACAGACATCCATGAGATCCTGCTCTGTCCTGGTGGACGTTGGAGTTGCAAAGCAGATATATTCATTGTGCCAGCAGGATCCTGTTTGGGACAGTCAGGGAAAGGTGCTCCAACTTTGTGGTAAAGCATCTAGCCAGCTTCTGAGTGCCATTTATGACGTTAGGCATGTTGTATTCACAAAGAGTTGTATACTCAGGTTTACTACAATAATTAGAAAACGGCTTTAAAAACATAATGTTAAATTATTTCACTCAGCTTCCTTGATATCAAGATGTATTCCCTCTTGATTCCTGTTTGATTACCCATCCAGTTTTTGAACTGATGCTGAACAGTATAGGAGCCCTTCATAATTGGCTCCAAACTCTGAGAACCACGTTTAAACAAAAAGCACCAGAAAATATGATGCATTAGTGTGGGAACTGGGATAGATTCTGTACCCACAAAATGTCCTGAGACAGTATGCAAGTGGGCTGGGCACAGAAGTGGAAATAAAACACAGCATGATTTTAATAGCATCCTCTGCCATCAGCTTGGGGAAAGGTCACTCGACATCACTGCCTTGATTTCCTCATTTAGGAATTTTTAAAATGCAGAGACACTGTATGGCTCAATTCGCATGCCCGCCTGCTGCACCAACAAACCAAGCATGAGCAGCTTCCACCAGCCAAGAGCTCTGATCCCCCTGCTGATCAGTTAGCTGAATTACAGAGATTTTAAGGTTAACAAAACTGGCCAGCCTTATTTAAGAATCCAACCGCCAGAGCTTTCAAAGGCAGGGAGCACTGCAGTGAAAACATCTGCAAGTCTCTGACAGAAGTTATCTGAGAGCCATTCTGCAAACTCACCTACTGTATTAGTGTCCTGACTAGCATATTGGTTGATGGTCCAATAACATAGCTATTTACTTATGATTATAGGATGATGAGACACTGGAACCAGAGGCGGTGGATGTCCTGTTGCTGGGGATATCCAAGGTCAGGATGGAGAGGCTCTGAGCACCATGATCTAGCTATGGATGTCCTTGTTCATCACAGGGTAGCTGGGCTAACTGGCCTTTAAGGGTCCCTTCCTACTCAAATGATTCTATGATTCTACGTATTTGATAAGAGCTGAGCAGTGCAGTTGCATGTGACTGTACCTTACTGATGAAAGCTGTTTTAACTGTGGATATATATTTGCAGAAAAAAGATGCGTCCAAAAGTATACTCTAAGATCAACTGAAGAGTCCAAAACAAACTCCATAATGCCCTGAGAGACAGCTGGAGAGCCGTTCTGCTCTGCTGCGTTCATATTCAGCTCTCCCCAGGAGGAGTGTCTGAGCTCAGGTTCACAAAGACAGCTGCTTCAAAAGCTCGCCTTTTGCAACTGGCCACCCTGCAACAGCTGCATTGCTTTGTCACCCCTACACCACCACAGAGCAGGCTAAAAAGGCAACAACAACAACAAAAAAACCCTGGGGCACAACTTCTTAGCATCAAGTATTTGGTAGCTGGCACACATGGCAGGGTGCTAACTGTGGCAGACTGGGGAAGTATGCTTCTTTCCTGCAGCTTTGCACAGAGCTGCACACTGCTGTAGCCCGGCTTCCCCCAGCTAGGACAGTCAGCCAAAATCTGCACATGCCTACACGTACATATACAGCATTTTCCATAGTGCAGACCTCATCGTCCAACCCTCAACGGTATAGCAGTCAGCGTGTTAAAGCATACAAAACATCCTTCTCTGCTTCAAGACTGCATGTGAAAGGAAAACCAATATTATACTTTTGCAGAAAAAAGCACCGGTCCTTTTCTGTACATTTTGTTTTGCTATGTATTTACTTTCTGGCTTTCAGCAGATCACTAATATGCTTTATGTATTTGTTTGCCTGACTGTGTAATGACATTCCTTGTTAAAAAGAAAATAAAGTGTGGAAATGTTTAAGTGGTATAGGTTTGAGAGAACCTGAGTTGCACAACGACATAAATGCAGATTACAGAGGTGTTCTATAATACACAAAGCAAGAATGGCAGCTGTTTTAAATTCACTCTACTTGAAAACTGAAAACTGTATTATACAGAGTTCTCAGCTCAGCAAAGAGCTGCTAAGGTCACTGAATCATAGAATAGTAGAATCACAAGGTTGGAAAGGACCTACAAGATCATCTAGTCCAACCATCCTCCCATTATCCTTGCTCAGTAGCTCAGTTTCAGAGACAATCAGAGCAAAATCTTTGTATACTCAGAAGAGGTTAATTGTGTAAGAAGGTGGTGTATGAGTGGCCTTTTATAAATAAGTCAGGTTAGACACAAGGTTTTCTATCCCCTTTCATGTCAGCTCCAACACAAACACAGTATCCAAACATGATGCAGTGTGCACTGTGATTATGTAAACCTGGTACCATCACTAAACTCCATGAAAATGAAAATCACCCTCACAGGTTGGTGATAGACCTTGCACAACCATGTACTTTTCCTTAAAAGCTGCAGGAAGAACTCTGGTTAAACCAATTGGTAATGGCTTTAGCTTGCGCCAGAGGAGGTTCAGGTTGGATATTAGGAACCATTTCTTTCCTGAGAGAGTGGTGAGGCACTGGCACAGGTTGCCCAAGGAGGTGGTGGAGTCAGTGTCCCTTGAGGTGCTCAAAAACCATGTGGATGTGGCACTAAGGGACATGGTTAGTGGGCATGGTGAGGATGGGCTAATTTTTGAACTGGAAGATTCTAGAGGTCTTTTCCAATCTTAATGATTCTATGACTGATTCTATGATTCATTTTACATGAGAATCCCCATGTGAAGCCAGAGCAAGAGAGGGCCACTTGTGCATTAATAATAATGCACATTGCATGATACCAAATACATAAAACCCCTTCACTATGATGAGCTTAATCACATACTTCTTTTTTTTTCACTTCAGCTCCCCATCATTAGTAACTCACTCCTGAAAGAGGATAATTGCTCTGGATCTCTTCAATTATGCTGTAGAGTACTTGTAAAAAAATCATTCAGATTTGAAGACAAAGATCATTCATCTTGGCCTCCCACTTAGCACAGTGTGTGTAGTTTCTCCCAACAATCCCTGCCATGAGTTTATAACTTCTGATTCATAAATCAATCCATCTCTAGTTTGTAACCATTCATCACTTTGGTCCAAAACAGTACTGAGCCTAAAGCACCTCTACTGCAGCAAAAGCAAAGCAGCATCTCCCTGAAAGCTCAAGTGAAGAAGACAGCATTTTGTCTGCCTGTAATGCTCCCCAAATTTCAGCGGGCAGTATGTAATCTGATGATAAACTAATGCAAAAACATTGCCTGAGCAACTCAGAAGAGCTCGGTTCTTCATACTGTAAAGCAGCAGCTGTGTCCAGAGCAGATAGACCTTGAGTAGCAGCTGCTATCTGTGCATCATCTGCAAGGCCAGGCAGTGCCTGGCAGCAATCCCTTCCTGAGTTGCTTCCTCAGCTTAGCTACTCTGAAGGTTGAACAAGGAACACTGCCCAAGCATTGCAGGAGATGGCAGAGGGCCTGTCAGCGATGGCCCTGCCTTCCCTCTGCCATTTCATAGAACCATAGAATGTTTAAGGTTGTAAAAGAGGACTAAGATAATCTAGTCCAACCATCAACTCATCCCCACCATGCCCCTAAGTGCCACATCCACATATTTCTTGAATACCTCTAGTGGTGGTGACTCCACCACTTCCCTGGGATTTTCATCACTGAACCTCATGTACAGTCCAATCTCTGGTGTTGTTGCTGCCCATGGCCCACCAAGATTTTTTTGTTAACAAGAGGCAGTAAGTCTTCAGACTTCAATCAAACTATTGCCTTTGTCCACACCATGGTGCAACCACAGCACCTCCCTGATGCTCTTTACTACTAATGAAGCAGCAGCAGAAACCTTCTGGCTAGGGAAAATGTGATGGGAAACCTATTTAGTAATTCAGTATTCCCACCTAGTAAGTATAATAACTGCTTGTTGCCAAGAGGAAGTGCAGAACTTGCCATTAGCTAATAGGGGCACCTGATTGTATTTTGTACTTCATGTGTGCTCTTTATAGACTCATAGATCTGCCTACTGACAACTCAACCTTTCACCCAACTGCTAGCAATGACCATTCCATGAAACAGTCATGTGCTGTAGTTCTTCAAAAAAAGCAAAGATCTTCTTACCCACCCATTGCCCTCAATGCTCTATCACTAACTAAGCACAAAAATGTATGCTTAGAAGGCTAGACAACTACATAGAACTCCTAGAGTCTTTTCACTCTTCAATACCCACTGTACTCTAAGAAAATATACTGGTCTTACAGCATCATAACCACATATTACTTCTATTAGTCCAAGATGTAGGCAGTCCTGGAGAAGGTTGCAGCTATAGATGTCTCAGTACAGATTAAACCCTGGTTTAAACTATCTTGGGGCTCTCAGAGATCACAGCAATCACAGGAAGAGAAAGGCAGGGTGTCAGATGCAGAACTGCAGGTATTTGTTCTTCCAAATGGAAGCACAGAGGACTTTTCAGCCGATGTTGTATGGGAAGAATATGGAGCTGGGCTAAGAATTGCATGGTTGAAAAATTCTGTATTATCCATAGTAGACTGAAAACCAGATGGCTTGTTTTAAGGAAATATACAAAATAATTTTTGCTCCAAAACAGCTCAAGAAATATTTCAAATTTTCTTACAACGTGTAAGTAGAGCATCAAAGGTTCCATTCATTCCTAGGCTTGTTTCCTAAACAAATTTTCAAATACAGCATTACTACAGCCTGTCTCCACAGCTGATGGGCTGTGGTTTTTCAGTGGAGAGATGTTGCAATGAAAACACACTGGATCCTTAACAGTGGTGCTGAGGGAGAACTGTGAGGTTTGGATATCACAGGTTCCAGTATGTTATCATAATTATTTATCCCAGGCTACCAAATCTCACTGCAAACATTTTCTATCTGACAGATGAAATGCCACAGCAATGCAGAAGCTCATGTCTTTTATATTCTGATTATGTCTTCGCTTTTCTTGGAATATTTACTAAACTCAAACATTTTGTGCAAGTTAGCAGAACAGAGAGTAGGAGAAAACTTGCAGCGCTGCTTACTTAACCAAAAAAATATCTCAACAAGCATTTGGTCCATTCTTTCCCTTCCAGCTCAAGCAAAATTCCCATCAGCTTGAACAGGATTCTCAATGAAGTCGTTAAACGTTTTAAGCTCAAATATGATCCCTCTCCCCTTCTGACCACAGTGAAGGGCAGATGATCTTGCATGGCTAGCATCACTTGTTCAGGTGGTGCCACCTGATGTCTTCAGAAGATGTGTCAACACCGAGGATAACCAAAAGCACCATCCTCATTCTGTGGGCTGCTCCAAGGGAGGGGACGATAGTGATGCCATCTGACTGCAGGGCTCAGCACAAGAACTGCCACTTTATTTCAAGGCAGAGGTATGACACAGAAAGACAGAGGTCTATGACCTGTGACCAACAGTTTAAGACATCGAAGGATCTTCCTGGAAAAATCTCACTGTGCATTAATAGGGGCTGTCAGCTTGAGGTCTTGATAGGCACCCTCCCCTCCTATGCCTCATGTTTCTGTGGAGCTGGAGCATTGAATTCTCTCAAGAAAAGAAACTCTCACACATGAAACTATCCCATAGGGACCAGAAGAGGAAACCCTGGCTGAGAGGCTCTGTTGCATTAGGTTGCCAAGATTAAGACAGGGTAACCACCATGCTAATTCCTGACAGTCTTTTTTGAGTTTATTATAAAACAGCACACTATACCTCACCTACTCCTCTCTCTGCTGTTAAAAGAAGCTTCATGAGACTGTTGAAGGAAGAAAGCCTGCCTACAAGATTAACTAAATACACAATGGCCTATTTTAGATAGATGCATTGAGCTAAATATGGCAGCCTTCAGCTGCTGGAGGGAGTGCAGCATTTCATCCAACACCTCCCTCCAAAGTGTTCTAATGCTTTAGCAAACAGACAGGAAATACAGACGCCGAGTCTTATCTTTAAGCAGCAAAACCAAATATTTCAGGGCTAAGAAAGAATAAAGGCTTCCTAACCCATCAGTCTTTCAATCTTTGGTTTTGTGAGACCCACTTCAGAAAACAGCTAGGTGTTGGGTGCATTTCCCTGCCCATGTGCAATGTGCTGAAGGTGCTGAAGTGGCACAGGCTGCGCAGGGGGTGGTGAAGTCACGGTCCCTGGAGGTGTTCCAGAGCCGTGTGGATGTGGCACCGAGGGATATGGTCAGTGGGCATGGTGGTGATGAGCTGGTGGTTGAACTAGATAATCTTAGTAGTCTTTTCCAACTTTAATGATTCTGTGATTCTATGATTCTATGGTAGGCACAGCACATCAGTGGTGTGTTCAGTCTGTCACCTTCAGGCCCACGTGATCACTCTTTTTCCCAGATTCCCATACTTTTTCCCTACTTTTCTATAGCTGCGACTAAACCCAACTGTGCTGTGCTGCTAAGCTGAATGAGAAAATACCTGCTTTTCTCAACTTCTTTCTCCAAGGACTCTCTGTTTTTTTAGCACCTTCCCCTGGTGTTTACCAGTTTGCTCTGCAATGTCAAGCAGAAGTGCTTCTGAGACAAGAAAGTCTTTAACATTTTCCTACAGGTGCTACGGGACTGTTCAACCTCCTTGTAAGCCCAGCAAGAAACAGATGTAAGTTGGGGAGGATGACAGCAATGTAGTGGATGGGTTTACTGTGATGTACAACCATGCAGAGCAAAGATATCCTACATTAGAAATAATACATTGTGCCAAAAAAAAAAAAAAAAAAAAAAAAAAGTGCCACTATATTTTAAATGGCAAATTTTTACGGTTTGATTCAACTTGGAGATGAATGCTCTGCAGTGTTTGGTTTTGCTTTTCTAATGGTGCTCTGTAAATATTGCATTCACTTAGGAAGTTCGTATAGGGCTGGTGAGGACCCTCCAGTCCTTCCTTATTATACATATCTTGTATTGGCTACACAGGAAGCATGGTGCATGCAGCTCTGGTTGTTTCCTTAAGCCAAGGCTTGTGTGTCCTGGTTCCCAGCAAAGTGTGACTTTCTTTACTCACTTGGATGAGAATGAAGTGTCAGTGGAATCCTTATTCTGCTCTGAATAATGTTGATTTCAGCTGTCACCTCTACAAAAAAGTGCTTTCCTAGAATCTTTTCTTATGCAGCCTGGTGTCTTTAAAAGACAAGAATTAGCAAATGAAAATACATTTCCTTCTACGTTTGTGCTACTGCCAATTAAAATAAAATTGGAAGTGAAAATGTAAGACCGGAGCTAACTCTTTTTACACTTGAGGGAGTTGAACAAATAACTATTTCAAGACCTTTTGTAAGACATTGGTTTAATACTTTGAAAGGAATTATGTGCTCTCACTTGTGTATGAGATGAAATAAGTAAATCAGTGCTTCTCTAAGCTTCCCAGTTGAGGTACAGAGTGAAGAAATGCTGGCTGTAGTTCTTGCTGAGAGCAGGAAATAAATCAGCCCAAAGCTGAAATGTTTCATAAAATGAAGTTTTCTTCTTTAAAAAAAAAAGACAACTTCCCCCTCCCTGCTTTCTACAGCTCTTCTCCCATCTCTCCAGCCCTTCATTACTTCCCCTCCCTTTTACATTAACTCAGACTTCTGCATCTGGCCCATAGGAAGACAACACCACTGTCACGGTTCCTCGGGATGAATTATCGAACAATACAACAGCCGTCTGTCTTCTTCATATTTCAGCCTGACAGTTTATAGCAAATTGAATTTCCCTTTAAAAATGACTGCCGCTCTTGCAGAAGTGATTTGAGCACAATACTCCGGGCTTCAGTAAGCCTGAAAAAGGGGTCTTTCCAACCTCATGCTTTGTTTCCTCCCATGATAGCCCACCACAAGTGCACAGACCACCATGGAATGCAAGCAATCCTTCCTTTCCCTTTGGGTTGTTGTAGTGGCAATGCAGAATTCGGTCCTTTGCAACAGAACACTGTCACCCGAACAAAAGATCATTTCCATCCCAAAGGCCACATCACAGATTCTTTCTATTGCTTCACTAAAACTAAGACCATCTCATTATTTAAGAGCAGGGTCTCAATTGCAGGCGCATGTCCTGGGCCACCTGTCCTGTGGCCACTGTAGCCTGCTAATGCCAGCAAATCACACTGCACCCTTGCTCTGACGTTTGATCTGTGCAGCCACCATAGGCTTACGTCTCATTAAATTGACAACAGATGAGTCTGGAGCCTGACAGCCACTAATACAGACACTGTTAGATCTGCATAATCACTTAATTTTCCTTCATAACCCTATTATAAAAATATACGAGTGCCTAACTGGCAACAATTGCAAATCAGAATTCTACTCTTTGGCAGTGCTTCAGAAAAATTCCTTGACATTTTCTAGTATTTCAGTGAGATAGGAGAATACCACAACTAACCACGAAAGATGGGAAGAAGTGAAAAATTATCCAGAATGGAGAGACACCATGGCTTGCCCACTGCTTCCAGAGAAAGGAAACCATTTTATCCCATAGTTAACAAGCTTATCCAGAAACTATAAGGTTTCCATTCGATCTTACTGAGTCTGTTTGAAAACTTAGGATACAGAGCTTTGTATACCTCTGGGGACCAAAGCCAGCTGAAAACACAGAGGAAGGAGGCGGGAACAGAAGCACTGGAGTGAATGAGGGAGAGAGATATAGGAGGCAGAGATGTGACGCTCATTGAAAGTATCTCTGAGAATACAGTGGCTTACAGTGGCTCTGAAAACACTGAGTGTTTTCTTAGACATTTGGAGCTGACAATTTCACCTACGGATAGATTATCAGATCAAGTCACCGCACCTTTATCAGCTAATAGCTGTATCTGGATAAAGGTAGCAATCTGCGTTGTCCTCCTGGGAATAATAACCACTGTGCAGTGAGATTCAAACCTGTTGGATCATACATGTACATATATATATCTATATACACACATGTATATATATACATGTATGCCAGATTGTGCAGTATAAGTGACATAAATACCAGGAATTGTTGGATGGTGGAATGAGATTTGCAAGGTGGAAGAAGCCCTAAATAAGAGCTAAAATTAAAGCAACAAACCTTCTTAAGGAGCTCTGAAATCTAAGAGCAGTGTATTAGGTGGAATTTGCAGTACTGCTTACCTCATAAAAACAATTCCTCATACGTCACACCAAAACTAAAAGAAAAATAAATCACAGGGAGAAAGAAGAGCAAAGAAAAACGATGCCCTTTCCAGGGGAGGAAGGATGATCCAGAGGATATTGTGGCTGGCTTCTTGTAATTAGCAACAACCTCAATGCAGAGCAAAGTTTGGCATCCCACCATGCCTCTCATTACTAGAGTACAAAACCTTGTAACCTCCACTCAGGAAAATGATATCATTGAATGAATTAATCATCTGGACAATTAATGGCCAAAGCAACCTCAGGTTTCCAGCACTGTGTCTGGCACTGGAGAGCTGGCAATGACGTCAACTTCCCTGGGAATACACTGGCATTCTGCCCGTTTCTGAGCCTCACTGTTGACTCTGAGGGCAGCGGCAAACAATGCACTCACCCAACCGGCACTGAGTGCCACATGCTGGCTGCCTCTGCTGCAGTGTCAGAGGGATGCTGCTCTGCTGAACCCCAAGTGCATCTCTTGGGGAAGGTGCTGTTACCCTGAAACATGCAGGTGCGAACAGGCGGGTGCACAGCTTCACAGAATCATGGAATCATAGGGGCTGGAAGGGACCTCTGAAGATCAAGTCCAACCCCCTGCTAAAGCAGGTTTCTTACAGTAGGTTGTACATCTCCCAAGTGTGCTTTCCAGGCACACTGAACATATGCCCCCTTTTGTAGGAAAGTCCTCTGCTCTGCACCTGGAGGCCCCACAGCCTTTTGGAGCAGGAGAATAAGTGTGCTATTATTGCTCCTTTTTCTAGGGCAGAGGAAAGGGAAGAAAAGATTGCCATTTATTTCCAGATGTCCAGGTTTGTTTTTCTTCCTTTTCCTGCTCACACTGTTTCTACCTGTGCTTTGCAAGTTGGAGGCAAACTCAAAAAGGCCATGTTTTTGCTGACTTGAGGGAGATGAAGGATGGGAAAGAGGCATGAAAAAATAAGAGAAAAAAATATGCTAGCTTTCAGCACGTATCCTATCCTGGGCCTGTTTTGCTGAAAGCTGTTTCTGGTGAGAGGAAGAGCATGGCTCCATTCTACCAGAAGCTGCAGCATGCTCCCTCTGGGTTTTACATCAGCAAATACAAACATCATCTGTGAGGTGGAGCTGTTTTGTACCTGGTGTGAAGTGACAGTACACATTTTCTATCCCCTTCACTCCCACCTGGGGTGTGCATGCAAGCTGCAGGATGATGGGGTCAGGCTGAGCCCACCACTCCAGAATCACAGCCCAGGGGCTTGTAAATAGGAGCAAGATGAGCAGGGAGATTCACCCCAGTGGGAATAGCCACTGTGTCTGAATTTTCCCACCCACTTGGGAAAACCTCAGAAGACAAAATACTTCTGCCAGGCAAAGCTAACCCCCAGTTTAAGAGATCTGGTGTCATGGCAGAATGAGAACTTATTCAGGGTTAGGTGTTTCTTGGAGCAAACAGGTTGGGTTAGTCCAACATGAACTATTTCGTGTGCTGCTCTTATGGGGCAATCCACCTTACTACTCTATTTGGAGGAACCCTTTGGCTATTGCTTTCTGAAGGAGCTGAAAAACCCACTTTCCTCAGCATTCACTCTAATAGTTTATTTCCAGCTGAGATCAGACACCCACAGGTCCACAACATTGAGTACTCTGGCTTAACACCTCCCTTTGGAACCTGGTTTTAAAAGGTGATTAAGACATACACAAAGCAGCTAAACCTGTGACCATCTTGCAGCAGATTCTGTCTCACTGGTGGCTGGGCTAAGGTTCACCATCACCTGTTGTTAAAGATATAAGCTGCAAGAGCAGGACTGCTCTGAGCAACCTGATCTAGCTGTAGATGACCCTGTTCATTGTAAGGGAGTTGGACTAAATGACCTTTGCAGTCCTCTTCAATGCAGGTGATTATATGATTGTATGACTCTATGGCTTTAACATCATCGTACATGGCTTAGTGACACTTGTCACTCCCCTACCTGCCCTTCCTGTTAAGCAGACACTTGTTATCAGAGCAATGGCAGTAAAACAAAAGGAAGAGCAGAGGCTAATTTCCTTGATGAGCTCCTGTTCTTCCAGATCATGTTAATTCAGCCTCCAACCTGATCCTTGGAGTTGCTCACCCTCTCTTTTTATGGTGAAAAGGGAGATGGCAAATCAGTGGAAGCAATGCAATCAGTTATCACTTGAGCAGCCAGCAGGCAGGACGTTTCGACCATCAGTTCTCCTAGCCAGACAGACAACCTGCTCTGAGCCTCCCAGTCTCCCTTTCCAGGTGTAGCTAGCTCCGCTGCAGATAGGATTATTCCCCACTCACTTGCACTCTCTCTCCATGCTGGAGAATCTGATTACACAGATTGCTCGCCATTTATCTCCACCTGCCATGACTAATACTCCAGTCTGACCTCCTCTTTCCCATTTGCACATCTAGCTGCAGATTCGATACATGCACAGACAGATGCACATGCACTTGCTCTTTTTCTGGTTGCAAACAGATCACTAAGAGCTTCTGCATTTCAATTTTCAATCAAACTAGAAAGCACTACTGTTTTTTTTCCAGGCTGCCCATGAGGTAATTTCTCTATTTTCACTCTCCTTGCATTTATAATGCACAAGCTTCATAGGTTGCTGCAGCATCTGTGCAAAACACAGGCATCTCTGCACAGACACGCATATTGCACATCGCATAAACACGCGATATTATAAAGCCCTGCAGCACATATAAAGACAAAGGCACACACTTCACATGCTGAGCAAGTGCTACCACACACATTCCTATTCCCTCAAAACCCTGCAGGAAAGCACCGCCTGCAGAGTGTTTTGCTCTAAACAAAAACACGCTGGTGGCACAGGGTTGGATTTTAGCAAGCCCTGTTCCCACTTGCCCCTTACCTTTCCCTGGGCTGCTAATCCGGGGGCCCTGGACCTGTTCGCTTTCCCTTCTGCACACAAACTGCCGGTCTCTCCTGCTTCACATTCACAGCACACTGGCAGGATTCACCGTCATCCCGTTCTGCTGGATCCTTATCACCCTATTGGCCAAAGCCAGGCAGTAAATTCAATTAGGCTCCTCCTTATAACTATATTATCACAGGAACAGGATGAATAATTTAGTCTAACAACAAGGGTGCGCAGGCTCTGGTGTCACAAGTTTCACCCCCGCTGGCAGGCTTTTCTCTTATCAAAGAGAGGCGGGTCAAGAAACCAGAATCCGTCACCTCTGAAAAGGAGACCTCACATTACCTACTTGTGTTCCCCAGTCTGTCTCTCTTGTCCTCCTCTCCCTAGAGCCACAGAATTCCCTTTTTTACTGTTGTTCCATCATCCCACAGCACTGTATTTTCCCTGTGAATGGTCATCACGATCTTGGTGGATGCAGAGCTCTCTGCCCAGGCAAAGCGGTACCGCATGCAGCATCAGTCACTTCGCATCTTTCCTGAATGCAAGACATAAGAAAAGATAAAAAAATAACCTGTTCTGTAGAAGGGAGTGACAAGACAAGCAGATTACAAGGAAATGGGAGAGACTGCGTTGTTCCATGATATCCTCCGTTCAGCAACTGCACTGTCATCCCATCAGCTCAGACACGCAAGGGATGCAAGTACGTGATTCCTGAAAGGCTCATGTATGCATTGCTCAGGGACTGTGATTTCACACTCCAGTGGTGGGAGTCTGCATCCTCACACCATAAAAAACAAACAAACAACAACACACCAAAGCGTCATTTTTCCCTCAGAACAAATGACTAAGCTGTTCTGTTCCTTTTTCTTCTCTTTTCTTTTTTTTTTTTTCTCTTCTGAACAGAAATTTGTAGCAGAGCGGAAACCAATAGCACATCTCTTTCCTGAGATGCAGTTTTCCCCCAAATGAACACTGTATTCTGCAAACAAAGCTTTATTTGAAGAGTTACAAAGCACTGCAGCTTCTCCTGCAGCGACAGGGATATTAGATTCTATGTTAGAGAGCCCCTTATGCGTCTGAAGGGTTTGTTGTGGGACCAACACTGGCAGCTGAGAAGCAAAGTGGGACTACCACATCCAGACCAAGCAGACAGCAGGTGTTTTTAATCACCATTCACAGCAATGTTTTAAGCTACTGCTAATACTTGCCTACAAGTGCGGTGCTTGTAAATCATATCATTGCACTGTGACATGGAGGAGCTGGACTCAATGATATTTATGGGTCCCTTCCAACCTGAGATATTCTATGACTCTGTGATTCTATAATTTAAACAGGCAGGATGAATCATAGAATCACAGAATCATAAAATGGCTTTTTTTGGGGTTGGAAGGGACCTCAAGGATCATCAGGTTCCAATCCCCCTGCCACAGGCAGGGCTGCGAACTGCTAGATCAAATAGTAGATCAGGTTGCTCAGGGCCCCATCCAACTTGGCTTTAAACACCTCCAGGGAAGAAACATCCACATGAAGAGACTTTTTTTTTTTTTTTTTTTTTTTTTTTGTTACAGGAGCTTGCCTCCCTTGGGGTCCAAGAACATCCTTTTTACTCAGCTTCCCCTGTGAGTGTCAGTATTGACCCAGAAGAGTCTACCTACCCACTATACCATCCCAGGAGGTGTTCAAGAACTGTGTGGATGTGGCACTGAGGGAGCTCTTTTCCAAACTTAATGATTCTGTGATTCCATCACAACAGTATGAGGTTCAGATCTGCACCAAAACCCAAACTCCTTCATTCTTATTCTTGGCTCTTATTCTTGGCTCACCTGCTATGACTGGCTGGCTGGACAAAACTCAGCTCTGTCTCTAGAGGCAGCACAGACACAAGGTTGAATTCTCAGCCTCCCTGAAGTACCCAAGTACCAGCCTAGCTACAAACACAGATCACTAATGACAGACCAGTGGTTTTCCCCAAAAAATGCTTTCCTGCTCCTGAAGATTCTATACTTTCGAAGAATGGCAGCTGCTGTTTCCTCCCCCTTTCCCTTGCAGCCTTCCAAACTTTTAAGAGCCTATGTGCTAAATGAAGTCTTGAATTATGCACTTGCTGATAGCTTCAAAGTGATTAAATTAAGTCACGTGGCAAGCTGCCCAATGTCACTACCAAAACTCAGGGTGTTTCAGCATCATTTATTGGAGAGTTTTTACATGATGCTTACTTAAATCACAAAAAGAGAGCAAATTAGGCTGTTGCCATGGCGACCAGAAAATCTGCTCAAAATTCAGGAGATGCTCAGGAGGGGGAAAGCTCTTCAACGGAAATCTCTGCATTATGAGTATGGCCCTTGGTTATCAAATCTTTCAAGTTAATTCCTAGCATCAAATCCTCCCTGACAAAAGGTTTAATATTCTGGAGACAAGCTTTGGCTAAAGAGGGCATAAGCCACCTCCACCAGCTCTACTATGAACACAGCTGTGGTGAAAGGTGCTCAGCTGACAGCTCCCCAGAGCCACAGCAGTGGCAGCAGTAGTGCACAAAGAGGCAGGGTGGGATAAATGGAGTGAGGCTTCATCATGGACAAGCACTGAAAACAGAAGGTGGATCACAGCATTCATAGCAAAGTAGGGAGGGTGAGTCCTGCTGCAGCCTGCAGAAACCATCTGAAAGCTGGGATAGGCTAAGCAAAGTCTTCTACCTGTTCCAAGAAGTGAATTAAAGCATATTTCAGAAGAAAATGGCACAATGAAGAAAAAAGAATGAATGCCATCAGAAGAAGCTGACAGGTTGAGCAAATGGAAGACAGATTTTAGCAGGAATTTAAGACTTAGTAGAACATTTTCCATCAATGCTAGCTCTCCATATATTTTTTTTTTCAGTTTAATATTTTTTTCTATAGTTCATCTTCTAAGAAAATCAGTATTTTAGGAGAAAGTTTGAAGTGAAGTCCATTGAGTCTTTGATACTTTGATATCCTGTTTAACCTCTGTTTTCCAAGCCTGATTGATGGCCTGCTTTATGCTGGATGTTGATCTCTTGGTGGAGTTGTCTTTCCAGTGTCTGAGTATCACTATTGCAGGTTGCTAATACAACCTCTGATAGGTTGGATCAGAATAAAAAAAGGACTTGACTTGCAAATGAGTCTTTTTTTTTTTCTTTTTTATGTGTGTGTCTGTCTTCTATTTATCTTTTTTTCCCCTGGTATTCTACCAAAGCCCTTAACTTGCAAATTGCTATTATTAGCTACTGACATTGTAACAGCAAGACTAGATCAGACTGCATACAAGTCATAAAGGCTTGTTTTGGACTCACAACGTGTAGCAGAGATCAGGGATTGGAGTGAGCATTTTTTCATGTTGAATACATTGTGACACCCTCATTAACAGCTGTCACCTTGGCAAACGTGCTCTTGGGATGATGTAAGAGCAGCAACGGCATTCAAGTGGTAGGTTCCACAGAAATAAATATGGGAAATAGTAGGGTGAGAATAAACTCCTTGCTAGTGTCTGGGATGCCTTTTTCTGAAGTGAGATGCCTTTGGGATAAGCTGCATTTTACTTAGTCAGACTGAGGTATTTTTCTGAGGATTCAAGTGCTACTGCATACACATGTGGTGATATCCATAAGAAGCAAGTTACTACACCATTGTAAAGATGCTTCAGTGTCTCACACGTGATCCTAACTAGAAGAAATTTTTATTCTTTAGCAAGAGTGACTTATGACTTCTGTAAACTTTTCAAGACCTTTCAGCTACTGTTTCTTAATCTAGAAAGAGATCAATTATAACTACTTGTACCATACTTGATTTTATCAACTTTCTACTGCAACACTATTGGTTGCAGATAATTCTTGCTGTGTCAAATATCATAGCACTATGATGCCGAAGAGAGATGCATTTTATCTAACTATGCTTTTGTGATACAATAAAATGCAATAATTATGTTTGTTGTTTTTTTTTTTCCTATGAGGCTTTTTGAATGAGAATCTATTAAATAATTACTAACTTCAGAATAACAAGTACACTGCCTCTTCCTTATCACCCTGCCAAATTTAGCCAAACACTGTTCTTTAGGCTGTGGAAGTCTCCAAAGTGAGGAGAATATTCTTGTTTATTCTTGGGGTAGTTTTCCACCTCCCAAAGTTCAGAAGAAAGAGAGACATACCCTCATCCTATGTTAGCATCAGCAATATCCTAAATAGTACGGTACCCCAGAGAATTTATTTCTTCAGGTGCCTCCATGTTCTCACATCCTCCTCCTCCTCTTGCTGCCTTTACTGGTTGCCAAGCAACTACAAAAAGTACTGGAGTGCATGCTGGAGGAAACCACCCCGTAGGGCACTGTGTGGGCTTTCTTTCCTAGAAAATCCTCAAAGACGTTGTGGCCTTGGCCACAGAGGCAATGTCTCATCATGAAGTGATGCTACTGGGTATAGTGCAGGGGTATGTACATCCATAATGACAAAAAATAAACTCTTCCACTGATTCCAAGCTTGCCTCTGAGCTTTCTTGGGGTTCAGTTGTTCTCCATCAGTTCAGCAGATCGATAATTTAAGGAGCTGAAGCATAAATGTCAACAGCCTGTACGGCAGATCTTTCAACACCAGATACCCCAAACACATTTCATGATGTGTCTGAGGATCACTTATGTGGTTGGCCACATCCATATGTTTACAGCACTGATTTAACAGTGTGTCCCATAGAACAAATGCCAAAGACGCATAAAGCTTCACCAGTAATCTGGTAATGAAAGCTTGGGCACCTTTGGGTAAGGAGTACGAACAGCCACTAGAAAATGAAATGGAAAACCCTGTA
>PPHD01009789.1:9764-20281 GCA_002909625.1 Bambusicola thoracicus | reverse complement strand
ATCTGGTCTTTATTTCTGGACCTTTTTGATTAAGACTGACCTGAGGCAGTTGTGTCATATATATGCTATAGCTTTCCTTGCATAACAGGGCAGAGTATTTACTCACCTGTCTCAGTGGTTTCCACATCACTATGTCTTCTCCTAGCTCCCTTTCCTTACAAGCCCATGCCTTGCTCTCCGTTTCTCTCCATTCCGTCTACCAAAACCAACAGAAAGACAATGCAAACAGACAACTGATCGGGGCCGGGGCAGCTCGCCTGGTGAGCACAGTGAGCAGGGGTAAGTGCAGGGCCTCTGTGGGGATTTGGGTTTCATTTTTAATTCTCCGTTAGTCTCATGCAGGGGGAATCAGCCGTGCTGGGGCATTGTGCCTGGAGAAGGGACTGACAGAGCCAGCTGCTGAGGGCTGCAGGGTTTGCTGTGTTTGCTGGGGTTTGCTGTGCTGTGTGGCTGTAGGTTCCTCAGAGGAAATTCACGTGGTGGGGGAGTTCACGCTTTTGTGTTTTATCTCGTATCTCAATATGCCCTTGCTGAAACCTACACCCAAAACCACGACGTGTAAGAGGAGCAGCAGAGGAAATAACAGTGGCATTAACTCATAATGCTATTGTAGAAAGGAGACGAATGACATGTTTTGGTGACCTTAACAGTAGGTGAACAAGAGAGAACAAGGAAAAGAGATGGAGTGAATTAACTTTGTGGATGCTATTGGCGTTAGGGAACGCTGCCATTTTATTGCACTGTACAATGTAAAATATTTAATTGCACTGTTCTGCGGAGTAACATTTTGTCCTTGTGCTCTGGAACTGATTTTTATTGTGTCCCAAAATGGTTTTCCCTGTGTTGAATTGCTTGGAAATAAACAGACCTATAGAGGGTGAGTTATTTGGACTGAAGGTAAAGCAATGTGTGTATCGCTGGGTTACGGAGGGTCTCCTGTAGGTTAGTGGCCTTTACTCAATTGAATCACATCTCTGTCTCCTTTTTTAAACTGTGATTCACTATTAAGGGCTAGAGTCAAATCTTCGTTGTCTTAACAGAAAACATAGATGCAACTGTAATTTAGCAAAACAGATACAAACCTAAGTGAGATCTCACACCACAGAAAGGCTCTGGTAACTTACTGAGGTGTGGTGGCTCTGCTGCGAAAACTGCAAATGGGAGAAAATCTGTTGTGTGCTGCAGGTTGAGGTTTCTCTTTCTCACTTGGTGTTTCAGCCCGGCTGCAGTGTAGCAGGCTGCTAAGATGCAAACGTACACTGTTAGAGATTTGACTTGCTATCTCCTTAGCATTTCAGCATCGCTGTTCCTTGTTGGGTCTGGCCCCGGTCACCAGGACATGCTGGGTGGCATTTTAGAAAGGGAAATAACAGCCAGGTGCCCTTTCTCCTTCTTATGGCAAGTAAATCAATGGAAGTTTAGCAGTCCTGCTACGTGATGCAAAAGGACCAATGGCAATAAAGCCAGGGAATGCAGCACAAGAGACACAGTGTAAAGGAATCTGCAGTGTGCAACCTGTGTGTGAGAGGTGAGCTGCAAAGGGATGGGAGGCCTTTCAGTGCTGTTTGGCAGGCAGCAAGGCCAGGTGCTAGATTAACACCAGAATATTTGTTTGAGTAAAAAAAAAAAAAAGGAGGCAGTGGTGTAATTCAAAAGTTCAGTCGTTGCTGTACCCAAAAGTTGGTCATTGTCCGTCTTGCTTTAAAACCTGTAGGTTGATGGGCTTAGTGCTACAAGAGAAATGTTTAACTTCCAGCTGAAAATACCCGGCGTTCAGCTGAGCTCCCAGTGACTGCAGCTGGTCTTTCATTTTTCAGCTCATCACAGGTCAGGATCTCAAAGGCACTGAGGCCGAGTAAAAGTGTTTGTCGCTCTGCTTTGGTTCTGTGTGAATTGTCTGCCTCTGTGGCACTTTGTTTCATGGCTTTTTTAAAGTTTGCTTTACTATACTGCTCTTGGAACAGACACAAGAACCAAAGATACTTTTTAATTAGCCCTGTGGCCCATCCGGGGTGTATGCGCTAACATCTTGGCTGTACAGTGTATTTCCAATGAAAGGAACAGTTTGCCATAGAGTCTGGTAACCCTGAGGTCAGTTTTGAGCTGAAAATTGCTTTTGATTATGGTGTTAGTATATAGCTCAAAAAAATAAAATCAAAAATCTAGAAAGAAGCCGTGGTCCTTACAGTGATGTTAAGTTGCACACTCGAGAAATATCACATGTAGATTTTAAGGGAATTAATGGTTTTATTTATAGATTTTTTTCTAGATACGGTCCCATACCACTACTTGTGAGTATTCCAAGTTTTGCAGCCAGAGTGGTGGGAAGTTGGTATCCTGTGCCCTGTCTGCAGTGCTCTGTACTGGAGCGCAGGCTGGCTGGTCCCTGCAGTGCAGCTGCAGGCGGTGTGCCCCGTATGGCTGGTGTGCCTGGCACAGCCCGTGTGCCCCAGTGCTGCTGGCTGGGCGCTGGGCAGCCCTGGGGAGCTGTCTGAGTAACTCTCCATGTGCATTCTGCAGAAGGCCGTCTCCCAGAGGCACATTAGGACTGTGTAGCCATTAGGGGTTTGCAAACCTGAGTTTATCTTTTTGCTGTAAACCGGTACTTTACTATGGTAGGTTTGCTTCAGAGGCTGTTGGGTGTGGTTCTTAGGTTTTCTGGGCGCTTAACTTTGGGGCAGTTCCTGCTAGCCTTGAAACAGGCTGCTCGAGCTGAGATTTGGGGCCCTGTTTAGCAATCGGAGCACTGCAGGTGGCACAGCATGTGCTTTTAGCTCACGCACATCACACAGTCAGTAATTACCAAGGGGAGAAAATGGTAACGCTGAAGAGGATAAAGCATGCATCATGTTTGATGATGGCTGATGAACCGGTGCTGTCAGCTTCAGTGGTTAAAACTCCGAAAGTGATCTGGTGAGTCACCAAAGCTATGTGCCCTCTTTTTGTGTCCTGGTTAAGAACACCAGGTTAAGTCAGTGGGAGAGATTTCCTGCTGCCATCAGTAGGTGAGGACTGACTGGGACTGACCCGCAGAGCCTGGGCAGCAGAATGAGCAGCTGAGAGGTTAAATGCAGAGGGATATTCTTATTGCCATGAGCCAAAGATTCAGAACTTGTTCTCAGAAGTCATTCATGTTTACAAGGCTCTACTCTGTAAGCGTTTTTCATAGCAAAATACAAGCAGATGTTGACACAAGCATGATTATAAGGCTCATGATCAAAGTTAAATCAAACCTTCTCTTCCAGTTTGCAAAACAAATTTTCCCCACAGTGTTCACACTGTTCTTCCAAAGCTGCTTAATAGCATCTACGCCAAGTAGCAGGCTGGTTTAAGAGGAAAAGAGCTTGAAGCATGAAGATTAGGATATGACAGCGAAGAAGCTCGAGGCCAATAGTGCTGTGAAACTGGCAGGCATCAAGCTGTGATGGGTGGAGGGCGGTCACAGATTTGTTTTAAGCGTCTTTCCCTCCCACTAAGGACTTGCTGTTCTCTAAGAGCCCTGATTCAGATCATTTCTAGGGAGCCAAGGGAGAGGGCGGGACAGAGTAATAAATGGTCCCTTGAAAACAGGAGTCAGTAATACGTGCCACATAGCCTATGTAAGTGCAGGCAGTTTCCTGCTGAAGGTTCATTTCTGAGAGATTGTGAGAGCACTCGAACAGGAAGCTGCAGCTTCACCAAACAGTTTCGGTATCAGTGTGTTATCTGTGGTCATTCCCCTCCGCAGCTTGCGGCGAGCTTCTGGTTAGCAGAGAAAGACACTTCGAGCTGAGCTGGCATCAGTTCCCACCTACTTAATCATGTACGCTGCGAGCTGTGCGGTTAGCTTGAGTCCCCGGGTTGTCTTGTGGATTGCCAGTGACAGGAAGGTGGAGATGCATTGAGTGGTTCAGACAGGAATAGCTTGGTTATCTGATGGTCACCCCAGAGACTGATAAAATTCGGTGAGCTCTTTTCTGAGAAGACATCAAAAAAGCAGAAGCTGTTGTCTGTAACCACCTGAAGAGTTTGTAACGTCAAGGGAAATTTTTCTTATCTTAAAAGACTCAAAACTGTTAACCCGTCTTAACCACTGCAGACCACAGCCGTGCCGTAGACTCGGTGTGCGCGATGGAGCTGGCAGAGACCATCGTGTGCAAGGGCTGTAAAGGTGTCCTGGGGAAGTGCTATCGATCACATCTTCAGAAAGTACTTTGGCACTTCACATCGGAGGTGAACAACTTGAAGCAGACGAGAGGAGCCAGTCTTTGCTTAGGGATGGCGTTCTGTGTTTGCAGGCAGCGCAGTCTCCCTGAGGCTGTCAGTTGCCTGGAGTTTGGCACAGAGTGATGAGTCACCCTTCAAAGCACAGCCTGCCTGATGAGCCTGAAGCCAAAGAGATGGTGGCGGTGCCATGGGCTTGCAAAGGTTAGAGCAGGGGTGCTTGTCATGTTCTCAGGACCACTTAGGGCACCTGGCTTATTTTCCCAGTATATTTGCTGAGCAAACTGCAGGATTATAATGGCCAAGATTTAGAGAGAGACCTTGGGCAAATGAGGTTTTAAATTAGTACTTCAAAGGTGGCAGGATGGGCAAGAGCCTCAGTGCCTGAGGTCCTCATTGTTCAAATGGGCCGCAGTAGTCATTGCCGCTGCACATGGAGATGGACAGATAGGAAGCGTTCTGCTCGGTTTTGCTCAGTGTTTGAAATAAAGAGGACGTGTTTATGAGGACGTGTCTGCATACGAGGTAGGAGATGCTTTTGTCTGCGTATGCTGCGCAGCTCCGTCCTTCAGTGACAACCATAACAATCAGTGCTTTTTGACTCAAAGCTATTTCCTTTCCCGGTGCAGATTGTCTGGTATGCATAACGTGTTAATTTAACAAAGCAGTTCTTTTGATACAGCTTTAATTTTTTAACAACAGCTCGGAGGCAGTGATGTACAGATTATATATTGTCAGTTTCCCAATTAAAGTTTTACAGGAAAATACTCTGGTTTTGCTTTAAGCCTGTGTTGAATTCTTCCTTCTGGCACTTGTGCAAATGAAAACTGTGCTGTTGCAAAGCATCCATTTGAAACCTTGAAATATTTATTGCAGCTGCATTGAATACCGAAGCAGAATTCTTCCTGTAGGCTTGTTGATGTCTGTCATACGCATATATTTTGTAATTAAATGCCTGGAAGTGTGTGTGTGTGCGTGCGTGTGGTTGGTTTCTGGTGCTTTAGGTTTTTTTGCGGGTTTTGTTGTTGCTGAGCTGTTTTTCCCAGGAGATGACTTTAGCACATCCCTTTCAAGAGTTCCTGTGAAATCTTAGCCAAGGCAAGGCCCCATCTTTGAAGTATAATGTAATAAAAATGAGGCTCCTGTTAATTGCTGTGCAGAACACTGAGGAGGTGGCTAAACTGCTGCCCTTCCTCGAATGCCAGGCCTTGTGAGGGTCACCCCCGCGGCATCACACGCCTGTTAGGAGGATGTGGGATGGAGAGCACCCAAAAGGACCAGGAGGAAATATTTTGCTCTTAAAACATTACCCATGGACTGGACAATTACAGCCATGTGCAGTTTTTAATCTTATATTCTCTTTCGCCCTCTTCTTCCCAGCCCTCTGTCTTAGATAAGACCGAAGCAGTGACTTTTCATGTTTGTATTACCTGGAAGCAACAGGGTCTGACTGTATCCAAAACAGTCTCCTAGTCCAGGAAAGCCTGCAGCCAGAGATGGGGGGATGTGATCGTGTGCAGCCTGAACTGGAACTCAAAGTGATGTAGGGCTGATAATAGAGAGCACTAACAGAGTGCACCACTGGCAAGCTGTGGGGTGAGTGCCACGTGGCATGTCCCCTGTGCCCCAGTGTCAGGTGCCCTGCTGGCACAGGCAAGGCGCCGGCCTCGGCACGCTCCCACCAGCGGCACGCCCCAGCTCAGCGGAGCATCACCCACCTGCACGGCGAGTGTTGACTGGAGGAATTGAACTGGAGTGTCAGCTCACTTAGATTAACCTGCAGCGGCATTATCCATTGCCTGGATTTGCAAGGAAGCATGCTAGCGCGATGAGATTTGCAGCAGCATCTCAATCTAACCATGAGCGGGATTCTGAAAGGGGAAAGGGGCAGCTGCTTTTCTGGATAGCGAGCGTTGACCCCTGGTGTGCGGTGAGCCAGCAGCCCGCGGCAGGGCTTCAGAGTGCGCTGCCAGTCGGAGTGCTGTGTACTGCCACGGTGCTGGGGGAGCCACCTGCCCGCCTTGGAACCAACGCTGCGCTCTCGTGTGGTTAGCACTGCCCTTGTTTTCTGTCTTTGTTTTTATTTCCAACCGATCTCTTTGGATGAATCCTACTGCTCGATAATTACAACTTTTATATTCACATCTTTTCCTCAAGCTTGGCTGCATTACTTTTGGACAGCAATTTAAGACTTTATTATTTTTTAAAACATATTGTGTCTTTATTTGCATATTTGTATTTCAGAACAAACAAACAATGATATGTTTCACAGTGCATCTTTGTTCAAGTGTTTTTCTTAGCAAATAGAACTTTTTCAGGCATGCCAGAATCAGCTTCATTATATAAATCCTATTTATGGCTCCCATTTAGAGCAGGGAGGGAAGGGAATTAAAGGGACTGTTGCCACAAAACACTCTTTCTGGGGCTATGTGAGGAGGTATTACAGCAGGTCTGTAGGGGAGTGGACTTCCTGTCTATCTGTTCTGTCGGCATTTCTTCTTATGTTCTGCATGTTGTTTCCTTTGCTGGACACTGGAGCAGAGGCTGAGGACTTGATCAGAAGGGCAGAAGGCCTGGGGAGCCGCGCTGCGTCTGCTGGATGAGGGGCACCATGTAGAACCCCCTAGCAGGCACTAAGCGAGATGGGGACAGGCTTCTCCCGTTGCTGCAGTACGATGGGCTCGTGGTATATAAATGAAAAGAATAGATATTTATGTGGGAAATAAAAGCCAAGGCATTCGTTATCAAAACCAAAAGAAATTGATTCTACAGCAGAATTTTATCCCAGTGACTTTGTTTGTATAATGGGCAGCGATTGATGTGAAGTTAATGGTTTTATCTGAGGGATGCTGGTGCAGGCTGGCAATTAGCACTGTGCACTGCTGATTGGCAGCACTGTGCTTGGCACACAGGGCACGAGTCTGGGCAGCAGAGCCTGGCGGGCACCACTTCATCCGCAGATTGGGTGGGTTTTAAAGTATCGTGGGGGAAGGCAGAACACAAATCTGGGGATTTTGGAAAGGGCTTCTATTGATTTCCTCAGCTGAATGATGGCCTCTGAGCTGCTGGGTTGGCAGGATTGGTGTGGTAGCTGCCTTTCAGAAATAAATGCTAAAATCTGGCGAAAAGAAAGGAAATGGGTTCCTCAAAAGCTTCCAGCAGTACTGCAATTCTGAACAGCAGTGGAAGCTGTGTGGGGCAGTGTAGTGTTAAAAGAAGTCTCAGTGTTTGCACATGCAAATGAACTTCAGACCAGTCTGGTGTTTGGGAAGGAGGGCTTGGACATGATTTCAGCTGAAGTGTCCACACGTTTCCCATCCTGTTGGCCCAAAGTGCTGTGACACATTGTGCATCGGTGACTAACGCTTTAAAGTTTCTGTTCAGGTGGTTGGATCAGCGATCAGATGGACTCGTTGGGAAGATCAAAGAGAAGGGCAGCTTCTCAAAGGAGAAAGAAAAATTAGAAGGGCAGTTTGCAGTTTCACATTAATTTTCTTCATTGCTATACTGGACAGCCAGGGAAAATGAGGAGAAGATGATTGCAGGAAGGGGCTGAGTAGTGTTGAAATGTGCAGAAACAAAGCTGTGGGGCTGCCTGCCAGCTCTTTGTTGTGGGCTGCAGGGGGCAGGCAGGATGGATCGTAACCTCAGGCATGAGGTGTGCAAATGGTTCGGTGCCTGAACAGCTCATTTGGCACAGGATGGGTTTTTTTCTTGAGCTTTTGAGGGCAAGGGGTCTTTTTGTGGGTTTTTTTTCCTGGTTTGTTTTAGTGGAGGGGTGGAGTGTGAAAGATCCTCAGTAAGAGTAGTGTCTGCTTCATACTTTGCACCTGATGTGATCAGAACCTTATCTCTGGGTCCGTCTGTGCCTTGGGCAAACATCCTTGTGCCATTCTGCTCAGGTAGCTCTTTCCCTCGCTGCCCTTGGACAATGTGTGGGAGAGTGGCAGGGCTTTCTTCTTCTCTGTGGCAGCGGTGGGAAGTTGCAGCAGGAGAGCTCAGCACATGGGGCAGAGGGGCTTTGCAGGCTGCATGGGATCAGATCATGGCTGCAGCTTTACTTTGCATGGTGTTTTTCACTCACCAGAGCTTCTCAAGTTGTTTGATTTTGTCAGAATTTGCTTTAAAAGAAACGAGTTCTTATCAGCAGAAGTAAAATCTAAGGCAAACGTCATTGAAAATAAACTTACAATGGCTTTATCAAGATCTCACGAGTTGAGGTTTTGAGATATTTAATCACGTTCAATTCCTACCAAGCTGGAAGCACATGTAGAAAGGACGTGTACTTAAAGACGCATTGTGAGCAGCCAGATTCAGAGCTTCACAGAGCCTTACTTTTGGTATTCTCTGATTTGAGATTTGCAGTGATATGCTTCTAATAACATTGTGTTTCATTTTGGTCAGAATCTGTTTCCCTTTCACCCAAACCTCCTTTTAATGGTAGGTTTATCTCATTCCTCGCTTAAGGAGTCTGTTTAGTGGCTTTCAACCTTTTTGGTTTGCAACCACTCTAAGAGAACCACCATAAAAGTGGTGGAGCCCCTTATTTTGAACATAAGGCCATCTTGGCCACAGGCTTGCTTTTCTTAGCCATGTTCTTACAGCTAATGTAGAAGCAAGAGGCAGAACTGGAGGTCTGGTGTCCCAAGGCTGCTGGGCAGCTTGGCACAGTGCAGCACAAGTACTGACAGAAAGCAGTGCTGCAGAGGTTGTGCTCAAAGTATCCCTTCAGGCTCTGTACCTACCACGGTGGGCTTTCCTTGTCCTCGCTGGAGCTGGGACCCCCTTGGTTTGGACGTTGCAGTGGTCTCTGATGCCTCTTTAATTTCACTGGAGTGGTGTTTTTGTGATGCTGTGGTGCTGTGAGAGCTGCAAGTGATCCCCTTACTCAAGGAGAGTTTGCCATCTGGTTGCAAAAACTGCTTTTCAGTGAAAATCATCCTGGAAGTTAACATGTTCATTAGTCACTGGAGTACAAGCCGCAGATTATTTCACAACATGTCCTCCTCTGGATGCTTGCACACAGGTTGCCTTTACATTAATCTTTAAAGTTGCAGTCTCGAATGCTTATAGTTTCAGCATCCTGAATGCTAACCAACAAAGGAAGCGCGGTTTTGTGTTCAAAGCGCAGGGCGAGGAGGCAGCAAGTCTGCGCCGTGCTCCCAGCACTCCTTCATCTTGCTGGCAGTCTGGGCACGCCGCCTGCTGAGCTGCTCACCCCGACACAGGGCAGAGAGACCTCGGGGCGTCTTGGTGAGAGGGCTGGTGGACGCGCAAAGCACCGTGAGGAGCGCACGTGTCGGGGTTGGGAGGTTACCGACTGGTCCCAGCAGCCTCCTGCCTCTGCCCATGAGCCTGCCACAAGCAGCCCCATCCCTGGAGGTGCTGGAGGCTGTGGATGGGCGCCGGGCAGCCTGAACTGGTGGGGGCAGCCAGCCCACAGCAAGGCTTGGAAGGTCTCTTCCAACTTCAGCCATTCTGTGATCTGCAGTGTTATTTTCCCTCATCCTATTTCTGTGTTCTGCAGGCAGGGATGGAGAAGCGGGGATGGCAGACTCAGCACACGTCAGGGATAGTCACGCTGGTTCCTGCCAGCCCCTCCTGCGTGTCCCACCACAGCACAGTGCCTCTGCTCAGAAAGCTCCTGCCGAACCCAATGTGCTGCATTCCATGTGGCCCTCTGTTAGCTCTGCATTTCCCTCGTTTCTTTGCGTCTCCGGGTCTGAGCTATACAGCTTGGTGCTCCATCAGAGCGGCCCTTCTCCGGCCGGCAGCAGGAACGGCCGCTGTCGTGTCCCCTCGGCGGCCGGGTTACGCCACAGCCTTTATCGCAGCCTTTATCCCCACACCACTCCGTCCACAGCGCCGAGCCGCATGCAGGTGTTCCTCTGCTCTGCCCTCTCACATGCACCGCAAATTAGTAACAGAAGCTAATGGCCCAGCATGCGGCCATCAAAGGGCTGACAATTCCAGCCTTTCCAAAGGGCCCTTTATGTCACAGCCCCCCACGAGACCTGTCCGGCTGAAAAGCCCATTTGTCTGTCCCTGTGTGCGGGCCTGCCGCAGCTCCGCGGCCGCTGCTGGCCCCACGCTGCGCCCCTGACTGTTGCTGCTAGCAACAGATAACATCGCTGTTCCCCGCAGCGGGGCCGCAGCACATCAATCATCCGGCTCAGATAAAGGCCCCGGGCCTTTGGCCCCATCCCTCGGTTGTTTCTAAATAATTTCCAGTGGCTGAGCATGCTATGGTGTAGGCTGGGTAATTCAGTCCAGAAAACTTCATTTCACTAAAAATGCTTTGATTTCTCCCTTCC
>PPHD01009788.1:0-19377 GCA_002909625.1 Bambusicola thoracicus | reverse complement strand
TTTTTTTTGGCCAGTAATGTGGGGAAAAAATATATGTAATATAGTCATATCTGATGTTAGTTAAGGGACAATATTAGCCATAAGAGTGGAATATATGAAATTGTCTTTGTTAGAGAATACAGGGACAAATCGGCCATTAATTTTCCATCTGTATGGACAGTATTACTATTCAAGTAAAGGGAGAATTGTTCTTTCAAAAAATAATTAGGGAATAGTGAGTAAAGGAATAATATAAATAACCAAAGGCCTAATGAGCATATGAAGTATCACATTCAATTGTTCTTTCACTGAGAAAGTGTTACTTTACATTTGCAGGCTTGAGTATAACAACGCTGTTGGTGGGGTTTTACTCAGAGGGAAGGGAGTTGTCATGTCTGCCACATCATATGGGTGGTATTCCTACAGTCACAGCAGGACTAAAGCCCTCCTGCAAGTGATGATAGGAGGTAGCATCCAGATGAAGTACACTGACATTCCTAGGCAGTGTTTTCAAAGCTACAAATATATAGAAATACAAGCTCACTTTTCCACAGATTTCAGTCTTTTATGTAATGTCTGTGTTATCTGTATTTAAACTTCAGGTTTGTGGAATGATGTTAGCTGTGGTCATTCACATGGCTTTATCTGTGAGAGGCACGGGAGTTTTGTGAATGCCACACTTTCTCCAGCAGCAACTTCACCTCCTGGAGGATGTCCTGAAGACTGGCTTTTATTTAAAAATCAGGTTTGGTAGTGTGCATCTATACACAATGATACCAGACCTTGGGGACGTACCTACAGCAATACGATGGGACCTTTTATCTCCCAGACACCTTTTTGACAGTGATTTTTCCAAAGCCACATTAAAAATTTAACCAGTTAGCTAATTCTTAAAAAATGATGATTTTTATATTCATATATATTTTTATTATTTTTCAGAAAAGTGTCCATCTAAACTACCATGGGACAAATCTTAATAGTATGTACTTAAAAAAGATGGAACTTAATTCAACTGACAGAACCAATGTTAGTGTACAGTCAGTCATTTGAGTAGTAATGAATCAGAAATAATGCTCAAGTACAACATCTCACATGTCAAAAATACTTCTCAAAATATTCACATGATTTCAAATGGAATCCTGGGCTTGTCTTTTTTTACGTATTTATTGGCAGTACTTCTTTGTCTGATGACGGAGTATGAATTTTCCAGCACAGCTAGTTAACACATTAGGTTCTATGAATTATAAATAATTGCTTGAATTTTGTTCTGGCATTCACAGTTCCTTCCAGATAGTTAGGAAGTACATTTTAAAGTCATGAAAAGTTCTGCCTTGGCTCTAGAGCCAAGTCCCTGCCTGCTCTTTTTCTGGCCTGATGGGGTTGGTTTCTACTTTTGCTGGTGTCATGTATGCCTAAATTCCTTTTGCTGTCACTCACTGATGACCTAACTTGTCTTTCCCTAGTGTTACAAATTTTTTGGTTCTCAATTTCAATATTGGTATACTGCAAATAGAGACTGTATCAGCCTTGGAGGACATCTGGCTACCATACAAAATGAACAAGTTCAAGGTATAGTATGATGGCCCTGTAGATAATAGCACTTATTCTGTATACATTGTTCATTTCCTGGAAAGAAACATGGCAAGAAGAGATGGTATGTAGATATATGTATTTTATAATATGTATACTCAACATGGGTTATGCAGTCATGGTATAAAACATTTCTGGAAGAACTGGAGCTATCTGTTTCATGCTAGTTATGCTAAGGCTTTCTTGCTCTCTCATTCCATGCAAACTACTTTACATTATTCATAGAATTTGAATTGGCATAGAATAGCAAATTCCTACCTGGTGCTTGTAGAGTTTGACAGAAGGAATGAAGAAGAACCCATGGTCTACTTTTGCCATACAGAGAAATGACTATATTACTAGACCTCTCAATTGACTGTCTAAATTCTGCAAAGTAATTCAGGAGTACAGTGTTAAATGCACATTTCCACCTTGACTATGTTTCTAGCCTTCCATTTGTAGGTCCTTCAGTCAATCAACTCATCCTGAAGGTTGAAATAAATGAACTAATTTGACAAATGGTCAGGTGGCTTTTTTGTGTTTTACCTTATTTCCAGTCTTTTCTTGTAGTTCCTAATGCTTTTGTTCATTGAGATGTTTCATGATCAAAGGCTTGGTAAAATCTTGACATACTAAACTTGACATAATCAAAATGGGTACATTTCTGATTAAAAGCTAATTAAAATATATTTACAAGTTTTAATAAAGCAAGCAAAATAATTACAGATTTGTTTATTACCTGATGTCTTGGTTGGTGTTTTGACTGATTATATTACATGTTCAGTTTCTTTTCTATTGTTTTTTTTTATTGTTTTTTTTTTTTTCTTTTTTCCTCTAGCTTTTCTCACTTACCATTTGAAGGGTGTTTTATACGATCCCTGGATTGGCTTGAGTGATGTAATTAGTGAACTTAACTTTGTTTGGGCTGATGGAAGTGCTGTTTCCTATACAAATTGGGCTCCAGATTCCCCAAAACTTTATGAACCCATTTTGTTTGACAGCCTCCGTCCAGAAGATGGACACAATCGGATGCAGGTAAATATTGCGCAGAGCTTACCGTAAGATTAAATGTGGAGAACAAAACATCTCAGTTTGCCTCAGTGTTTCCCCAACTTACTTATTTATCTATAAACTGGGATGAATGTTGCAGAGCCTTAAGGTTTGAATATACTAACACATAGCACAAGATATGTTACTGCTGCAAATTTGCCAAAGAATTTGGGAATATTCTGGGACAGGTTGACTGGATGAAGTTTTCTTTTTCATAGCAATTTGCTCTCTGTTTTGGAGAAAATGTGAGAAAATTCAAATTTTAAAGCTAGAACACTGGCATCACTTTCACATGTTTGGTAAATTAAATCATGTTGGAAAATGAAGGAAGACATCGTGCAACAGTTGGAATTTTTTCTACTTCTTCCATATTTAAAATTGTAACTGAACAACTAAAGGCTGATAGATGCCAACTGCTTTCCAAACCAACAAAATGCTCTCCATTACTAGGTATGAAATTAAATGCCGTAATGTTGTAAATAAAATAGCCTTCCACACATGCAAACCACTTTCTCCCATTTATTTCCCTATCTTCTTTTCAGAATTTACCCTTCACTTTCAGTGTGACTACTCTACTTGCTGTCCAACTTCCCCTCATTTTGTAACTCGCTCCTCCAGAGAAGCCAGAGAGCCAGCTTAATCTTCTCCTCAGCTAATTCACTGTGCTTTTGCCCATTTTGCTCTAGTCCTTGTCTGAAGTGTGTAGAAAGACAAACAGGATGCAGCACAACACAAGACTCAATTTCAGTACAGCTCTGATAGTACTTCAGGGAAACATCTTGAAACAAAGAAACAAAACAAAAAACAGAAGGCAGAAAGGTACATTCTAATTCTCTCCTTCACTTTGAACGTACTGTCATCCTCTGTGAATCCTTTCTTGCAATTCCCCAGGACAGTTGTTACAGCCCCAAGCCTGTCTTGGATTTCAAGAAATATTTGGACAATGCTTTGAAACCTAGGGTTAGAATTTGGAGTGGTCCTGTGTGGAACCAGGGTTAGTATGATCCTTCTGGGTCTCTTCCAACTCAGGATATTCTATTATTCCATGATTTTCAAAGGAGTGAAATATCACTGAAAAGTTGCTCTAGGATTAGAAGCAATTGCCCATCTGCTCTACTCTTATTTCATTATCATCGTCATCTACTTTTTCAGAGTAAGACCACAAGAGTCACTAAATCAGGTGTCTCTAACCTTTTTGCATGACATCAGAGTAGGCTGTTGTGGACTGTAACTATCTCGAGGTTCCAGCTTCTTAAGCACTCAGCACCTGATCTGGCATGACATCTTCATGATCATCACTTAATGCTTCTGTCAAGAATAACTGCTGTTTGGCTTTGAAAAGCATAGCCTCCTTTTTTTTTTTTTTTTTTTTTTTTTAATTTCATTCCTATTTAAAAACAAAAACTACACAGAGCTGCTCATCTGCTCATTTACTGAGACGAAAACTGTGACAAAGATTTTGAAAATAACAGTGATTTTCAAGTATGTCTTCTTGAAAATGGCTGAATAAACAGGTTGAGCTGAAGATTGAAAAAATTTGCAAGGCAATACCAAGATGGAGCCAACCACCACAGAGGAGGCCTGAGAGGAGAGAAAAAGAAAAGAGGAAGATGTTTCTTGAGTTTTAATACGAGCCCCACAGTGTCAGAACTAAAAGAAAAAAAAAAGGCATGAAACTTCCCATAGCTATTTTACTTAGTTTTATAACTTCTAATATTAATGTACTCACTATCATATTCCTTCCCTTCCTCCAACAGTATGACTGTGTTTCTCTGAAGAGAGATTATACTGATATAGGAAAATGGAGCGATGAGTCATGTTTTAAGTCCAGCGGATATATATGCCAGAAGAACAGCGGTGAGTTCTGTATCACCAATCCTGGAATTCATAATAACAAAATTAAAATCACTTTTTTTTTTTCCACATAATTTAGATCACAGTTATCCTTTCATAGTTGGTTAGTTATAGACAAAATATCAATAAAACTTAAGAGTCCATCTTGCATTACAACGTTACTTGGAAATGTTTTGGAGAAAAGAATTTGCAAAAGCAAAATATTTTTATTTAAAATAGTTTAATTAAATAGCTGAAAATCTTAAGCATTTTATTTGCAGGAGTTCATAATAATCTAGAAATTTTCATAATTGATAAGTAAATTTTACATTTATTCAAATAAACCCGACAGTCACAGTCTTGAAGATCCTAAACCACAAAGAGAATATTGATAATGTACAGAGTGTGTATGCTATTTTTGACTCCCTGCTATGTAAAATTCAGTGAATGTACTGATTTGAAGTCCCTAGTGTCTGAAAGTGTACTTATTTAATCTGAAAATTGCACTGCTATTTTGAAGTTATCTGTTACTTATAAGTAATGAATGAGAAGATATTCCATTCAAATTAGCAATTTTCTAGTATGCTTGTAAGTAATAGTGATGTTATTCAGTCACTCAAGCCAAACACGTGTCCCCCCAGATTTAAGTGTTCTTCTGTTTGGCATTTTTATTTTTATTCCCACAGACCCTAAACTCTATAAGTCATCGGCAACAATGTTGGACTTTGCTTTTGACCATTCTGATGGCATTAGCTACTCTGTCACCCATTCCAAAATGAATTGGGAAGAAGCACAACAATCCTGCAATAACAATTCCTCCGAACTTGCTAGCATTTTAGACCCATATAGCCAGTCATTACTGTTCTTAATTGCACAGGAATATGGGCAGCCTATGTGGATTGGTCTTAACAGCTACATGGTAAGAACACATGTATTACAGACAGTTAAGCTGATGAAATCTATAGCAATTTCTGACAGATTATTGCTTAAAGCAGCACGTTATGTCAGTGCATTATCAATCTATTATGTCGTTCATCAAAAAAGACTCATACAGAGGAGATTCTAATGAACTAAGAACTCTAAGGTGCTTCACCACAATGAAATACTCCTGCAAGCTAGTACTTAACAACGTTGTGTATGGTTTGGAGTCATTAAAGGGTCTCAGTGATAAACTGTAAAATCTCCCCCACTACAAACTTATTTTAATCCAATGGGTATACCAGAAATGATATGTAAGGGTACACCCTGCCCTCCTCTCATGTTTTTATCTACCTCAGACATTTGTGACATGGTATCTCTAGCTGTATATCGGAGATCTATGAATGATTATTTTTTTATGTATGTGCTTATGTTCACAAATAATTATCTTAGAGAATAACTATTTATGGTTAGCAGTAGAAAAAGACTATCCTGAAAAGAATGAAGTGCAAAAATAGTATAAAGGAATCTGTAGTCTATATAATATGGTAATTGCACATACTGAGCAATGAAATTATTCTTCCTGGTCTAATTTCTCCCATTAAAAATTTAGAATATTGTGAGAAAAAGAATAATTCTGTCTTTGAGATTTATGTGCCAATTGTATGACATAGGAGGTGAACATTTGGATGGTAGGTGTGTTTTGACATGCTACACTCTTCCCCATGAATCACAGTCACGATATCCACAACCAAAGTGATAGCAATAAGCATTGCTTATTAAGAACACATCCACCCACAACATGCAGACTTTTTGGGTGGGGATACCAACGTTATGTCTTACCTGGGTGGGGATACTAACATTATGTCTTACCTGATTCTCAGTTTTTCTGCCTTCACTCATGTTTCCCTCCTTTTTTATTCCATATCCCCAAATTCAAAAAATATTCTGAATTAACATTAGATACTTTTTGGATGGCTGAAAGAAAATTACCCTGCAATCATATCTGTGTGTAACAAACACTGTGCTTCTTGTTGCAATTAGCAAGCAGAAAAAAGTGGCAATTGTAAGCAAATGAATCCATACTGGTTACATGAGAGTCCTCTAAGGACCCTGTGTAGTATGTTTATGACTCTCAGCATCCTTGAAATTACTGCATGTATTTTGCTTCCAGACCGAGGGCAAGTATCGTTGGATTGACAGATGGAGATTAGTTTACAGCAAGTGGTCCAGTGGGGAACCAAAACAGACATTAGCATGTGTCTACCTAGATACTGATGGAACCTGGAAGACAGCTTCATGCAAGGAAAAACTCTCTTCCATCTGTAAGAAGTCAGATGGTAAGCGATTTAATATCTTTTAGCTAGAGGGTGTGAGGATCTACCAACTGTGCTAATATAATAAACCACCTTGTTTTATACACTAGCATATCAGAATGTGTAAGCAGCTAACTAACACATTGTGATAGAAATGCTAAGTCATGTCCTGAACCAGTGTTTGAGCACCCGGTGGGAAGGCAGGGCCAACCCAGGGGAGCTCAGGTGTATGCAGGGCACCTGAGTGACTGGAAGGGGTGCAGCCAGGATCCACCCCTTCCCAGACCTCGTGTTGTATGGGTTGGCAGTGGAAGTGAGGGTATCTCTTGCCAGGGATCCCTGCCTACCTGAGGCCTTCCGAAGGTAAGCAGCTCTTTTTCTTCATTTCTGCATCTATGGATACTGCATTTGGGCTCGTTCTCATTTGTTGTAGCCCTGCTACAGTATTTGTTTGCCACCCTGCTATTATTATCCCATTATAGCATTACACACATTAAGTATTGTTGGGAATTCTTTCCAGAAGTAAATAAATTCAAAATAGTCATTAGCAGAACCCTAAGAAATCAAGAATTTGAGTACTTACTGATTCCTTAGTTATCCACTCAGGAAAGTCATTCATGAAGTTCTGTATGCAGTTTGGGTCACCAGAGATTGAAAAGACCGCTATTCAAATAGGATTTTCAGATGACTAGAAAACAAGAATTAATAAAGAAAGACTATAATTGAGGTTGTGCAAATGACTAAGAAACAAAATGCTAAGAGAAATGGATTCATTAATTAAAAAATTGTGGGAATATTTAATCCAAACAGATGATCAAATTTAAATGTTGTAAACTAACCCTAAAGAAATTGAATTTAATTATTCCCTATATCTGATATGAGTTGGAAAAGGAGTAACAGACAGAAAAACAGGATGAAAAGCTTGATTTTTAACAGATCTGAAGCCTTTAAAAGACACGGGATAAAAATACAGAAAACACAAATTAAAAACAGGTCAGAAAATTTATATCACTGGAAATTGGTAAGAATAGCAACGATAAACATCTGCTCCAAATGTCGTAATTATATATGAAATTCTTGTCACCTGTGAGCACAAGGACAAAGTACATAACCCATTGAAGAACCTTCTAATTTTATGATTCAGCTCAATATTCTTGTTTTCTTCAATATTATGGAAGATATTGAACTATTAGAAAATGTAAAACTGCATGCCAAATCACATCCCAAGGTGCTGTAATTTGACAAAAAAAAAATCATCTGAGTTTATATATAATATCCCTTTTCACTCCAAGAAATCTAATTTGAGAGCTGAATGTTCCTTAACAAGGAGAGAAGTAGACTGTGGAAAACTCACAGGAAGAAAATGCAGTTTGGCAGAACATTTAATTTTCCTTCCATCTGCATTTATCTTCTTATCCAAAATCTTCCCAATGTATCTATCACTATGGAATTTATTTAGGATGCAGTTTAATAAAAAAAACTCTGCGAGCTGTGTTAAGTTATAACCCTTTCATTTACAACTACAGTTTCTGATACAAGGTTTTGATCCCGTCAAAAACTGAGACTGAAGTCAGAAACCATTTTAAAAATAAGTTTTAACTAATGAATTAGATATTTATGCCAGAAAACCAGTTGGATATTTTATTGACATAGTAGTAACAAAATTCTTAATTATAGAGAAGTCATACTTCTTACAGAGTAGTGTATCTTCTTAGTCACCTTGACGAACAAAAGAAGTAAAATAAGTTCTCAAACAAAGCCATATTCAAGCTCTTATTAGAACACGCTTCAGTTCTCTGATGACAAACCTAATATAGGTTTTTTTCAGTCTTTTCTTACTTGTATAATGAGGGAAAAACATAAAAATTTTATAACTTCTAATACCAGATCTCTTTCCAGTAACAGCTCCTACTGAACCCCCTCAGCTTCCTGGAAAATGCCCTGAATCAAAAGGACACAAGTCTTGGATACCTTTCCATGGTCACTGCTACTACTTTGAGGCTGTCAGGAAAAAAAGATGGTCTCAAGCTCATCAGGAATGTGCCCGACTAGGTGAGTGTTGTGTTTTAGAAAGACTTAAGCTGCAGTGAAATCCACAAAATAATGGGCGATATTGATATGAATGCTTTTTATTACTTTAAAACTTCAAATGATGCTTTTAGATTGCTTTTCAAAGACAACAAGGTACATGAGATTTCATAATAGAATTCTATCTTTGATATCTCATTTACCAGGAGAAACATTTATATCTCCAAAAAAAAAAAAAAAAAAAAAAAAAAAGTTCCTACTAGATTTATGGAAATCAGTAATTGGGAAGAAAGAAAAACTCTTTTAGTTCACAATATGAACTAGAACACAAACTTGGAAAGGTTTTTTGTTCATTTTTGTTGTTGTTGTTAGTGCCAAAGCACTGTTTAATAATTTAATTCGAATGTCTGGACAATAAATGAGACTGAGGAGTCATCTGGCTTCCATGAACCAGTAAAACACGCTTAGTCACTCCCTCCTGCTCTGGAAGAATCCCTGCTGCCAGCTGTGATGTGGGGAAAAAAGCTCTATGTGCATTAGGGTCAATGTTTTATTCTACATTTCAGATTTTTTTTCACTTTTTTAACTGGGAATTGCTGAGAAACAGCTTACGTTTCAGTGTAAGTAAGAATAGGAAACACCCTATACATCAACATCGTATTTCTGAGTGGTACTCTTTTTAATTGCAAGTAACCTAGTAGCCAGAAGGAAGAATTGCATTTGAACATTTGTGTGTATTGTATGTTCTTACACTTTTGGAACATATACTACCCATACCATAGTACCACAATGCCCTGGCAAAGTCAAGTAGGTGATTTCCTGGTGACCACAACATGGATTTGTATATCAGTACTGTTAGGGGTTTGGCAAATATAACAAGTTCTGGATGTAGAATCATAGAATCATCAAGGTTGGAAAAGACCTCCAAGATCATCTATTCCAACTGAACACCTTCACAATTCAAGTACTGCTGAAAATGCTGCCCAGCCACGGGCAAGTGACAGAGCTGTAGTGACAGGATGTGTGGTGCCGAAAACATCCCATGTATCACTTTCAGCCTACCTGAAGTCTGGAGTGTGGTTGGATCTGTCCAAAAGTGTTGAAGGAGAGCAATTTGTCTTCTCTAAATCTCAGAAGGCTAAACAAAAAATCCCTGTCTTCTTACTGACTTGCAGCCACACAGCTCACTCATGCTCAACATACAATATAGGATTACAGTAACCATGACAAGACTTGTGAGCGTTACTCGATTCAGTAATATTTTTAAGTGTTTTTTGGCTTAAGCTGTAAGAAAATGAGACATTGAGATGTATGCATTAATACTTTTCAGCTGCTGACTTGATATCCATAGGAGACTATACTGAAGCAAACTTTGTGGCAGAAACCATTAAGATACTTCATGGAAAATCTCCAAACTTTTGGATAGGGCTAAAGAAAGGTGACAGAGGTAATATCTTCCTTTTTTAAATCATGTATTACCGTATCATGTAATATTATTAAACATTGTTAAGAAGAGAGCAAAAATCCATATTTGAAAACTATACATAAAAATCAAATGTGTTTATTTCAATGCATGTTTACATATGCTTAGAACTGTAACAGAAACAATTATCCATGTTAAAATTTGCTGTTTTCCCTATCACAACCTGTTCTATAACATTGTTTTATACATATGTGCTTATTTTAAATATCAGAACAATGGGTATGGACAGACAAGTCAGAATTGGATTTTGTCAACTGGCAAATTGGAGAGCCTGCAAACAGAATGTATAAAGACTGTGGAGAAGTATGTGCATTGACTGGGTTCTGGAACACCAACGTCTGCTCTTTCAGAAAAGGATATATCTGTAAAAAAGCAAAAAGTAAGTAACACTTCTAATGTATTGAGGCTAATAATGTCTCATAATGTATTTAAATTACACATTGTAAAACATGTAAAAATGTAAAATATTACAGGCTAATGTGTAAAACCAGCAAACAACAATAGTAGCACTCTGTTGCCAAAATATTGAGGCCTCGGGGACAGCAGGATATCCCATGTGGATTCTGACTGCCTCCTCATAAGGCTGCAGCTCCAAGTCCTGTAAAACTGTCACCACCAGCTCCATGCAGCTCTCAGGAATACTTCAGATACCTATGTTTAACGAGAAGAACAAAGACTTCTCATTTTTTTAAATAAAAAGATAGTTTTCCTTAGATCTTTCTATCAAATATTGCACAATCTAATTTCAAAAGCAGCAATTCTTGTTTTATCTCAGTGGAATATATTCTCAAAAAATCTTGTTCTGATGAATGCAATGAAAACTCTGTCTGATGCTGGATTTGGTGATTGCTTTCATGGCTGTCCTTTGAGCTGATGATTTGAGGACTATGCTAACATAGATTCCCATGGCACTCTATCTATAGCATGGTAAAATCACATTCAATAAAATGCTGATTGTCTCTTGATACAAAAATGATCACCTGCAAGAAAATTCAAATTTTGATAGCTGAATGACACTAAATGAAAGTGGTAAATAACTAGACCATTTGGTTTTGCAGACTTCATATTTCTGTTCACCTTTCACTTACCTGATAAGTTTAGGAAGTGCAATTACAATAGGGACCACATCCACAAGGAATGGCTGTCTCCAGGAGAAAGAGGCTAAGCTCACAGATCGTTTTCAGCTCAAAATCTTCATTATGTGCTTCTAACTTACAAGACCTCCATTCATGAAACGTTTCTGCTTCAGAAAATACCTGAAAATGAATATACAGATCTTGTGGGCAGTTTCTCAGAAATAAACACATTTGAAAATCCTTTGGGGAGTAACAGGAATCTGGCTATAATCTCATTTCTTGTTGGCTAAGATCAGATGCTCTTAGTAGAATGCTGTGATACTTCTTCTAGAGGTTGCATGTGCTTAGCTCTATCTCCCTGAGAGGGCAGGTAGGTTTGGGTCAAATTCTCACGAAGATCTGGTCTTAGGAATTTTAAATTGCTTCCCTCTTTTTTTATAAGCATTCAGAATAAATATTTTCTTTTCCTTCTGAAAGCTCCAGAAAAGACAGAGATGTCACCAGAAAATATGGGTAAGTAGACTTACCTTTCAGTGGGAGATATTCAAATACAACGTGAAAATAATAATAGCGTTTATAAATACTAATTTTGAGAGTATTTAGAAATAAAAACTCCATAAACCTAACCCATATCTAGGTGCAGGAAATACAGGTAATTCTGAACTAAACTGTTCTTTGGTCAAACTTGTCTAACTGTAATTTATTCAGTTCTGTGAATGAAGAAACCCAATGTGTTGAATGGAAAATCTACATGTGTATTGCATTTTTCTTACTCCTTGTTAAAGAAATTTCGTTTATGATTGGATTCTGAAATCTCTTAAGATCAAAAGCATTGATTCTATTTCACTCATTTACAGGACAGAAAACGGAGACAGTACTTTCTACTGGCATCATATGGCTGTTTGTTTTATTAGCTCTTTTTATAGTTGGAGCTGTAAGTGTAGTTTACTTCTACTTGAGGAACAAAGGACAAAACCAAATAAGGATCTCAGCCAGAATGAGTGGATCAGAAGCAGCACTGGATATTCAAGAAGACAATGCACATGCCAACAAGTAGTCTGATATAATACCCTAAGTTCCAAAAAAAACCCCAAAAACCAATCTATGCAACTGTTAGTCAAATCTCACGGCAGTTTTGTATTTTCCTACTCAAATAATAATCTTATCCCTTCACAGATAAGAAGTTAATGGATTTATGTAAACATACATGTATGGATATGTTCTCCATAATGTTTCAGTTTGTTGTTTGGTATGAAGAGTACATCTGTTTTTCACATAAATGAGTGTGGCTGAGAAGTGTCAGGGCAAACCTATGATGTTTACTATGTAAAATTGTTTTCTTGAGAAGGTTTTTTTTTTTTTCTTTGCATACAAAGGAAATAATTACTCCTATCTTTTCATATTTTTTCCTGTTGTGCTGCTTCAGTGTTATTTAGCTTATTTCAGAATTGCAGCTTCACAATTTATTATAGTATCTTCTCATTAATGTAAAGCCAACTACTATACTTGTCTCTGTGAGTTACATATCATCTCTCTGATATACAAGTAAGTAAATACATAGATGAAAAATAATTGAAAAGATTCCTGATCGGAACTTTGGGAACAATTGCGTCATTTTCTACAACCCTGCACTTTTGCATTAGTTCTGTAAATGTCAGCAATTTCCCACAAGGTTCAGATTAATACAACAAGAGATGATCTATCTGTCGGGTATTACTTCAGTAATTATGCTTTCAGAATGCAGTATTGATGCCTCTTTTAAAATCTAAGCAGGTGGAATAAATAGCTACATTATATTCCATAAGGTTATCTCATAATTCATTAACTAACTTTCCAGTTTAGAGGAATAAAATCACTTCCATGCTTTTTGAAACAAAACTCTTCCATTCCTATTGTAATTTCATTTGTTAATGTACTCCATTAGATTCCCTTTCAGAGATTTTTCAGCTGTATGCAGTAGCAGTGTTTTCCTCCGGTCCATCAATCATTCTGCATGTTTCTTATCCCCATTGAGTAATGGAAACACCTTGCTTCAAGCTTCTGTAGGGCACCTGGCAAATAGAAGGACTCAGGAAAAGAAGTGTGTGAAGAAGCTAGAGCAAAGGAGCTTCTGTATCTGTAAGGAGAAACAGATGCTCTCTCAGAACCGTCTGTAAGAACTGTAGTCAGGATTTCCTATGTTTAAGGTGACTGACAAAAAAGATTAAATTCTTATGTACAACTTACTCTGTTTAAGTGTGGAATAAGTTTATGCACCAGGATATACATGTTTGTGTCACGCGGGCTTGAGAACACATTTGTATTATGCTTATAATTGCCCTTTTCTCTAGATAGGCAGTAAAAATAAAAATATTATTGTTAGCTACTTAGACAGAAGTAGCTCCTTGCTTCAGTTGTTTTATTAAGGCATCACATATTTGCTATCAGATATTTTTGCCTGAGCTTTCACTTCTTCTCTTGCATTCCTTTGGTGGATGAACGTACCTTATTCTACAGCTTTGGCTGAGTTTGTAGGGAAGGTTCTCCAATCACAGATACTGAAGGATGTATCTAGACTGTGAGACTTTTCCCTTTATAGTATGTCTGCATGACTGTACTTAATGAAGAGATGGCAGTAAAAACATCCACCACCAAAAACTACAGATTATTTAAGGAGAGAAACATGCAGTAAATCAAAAGTAAATTCTGTAATTAATGCCCTTTGAACACCTTGGAAAGCCCTGGGATAAAAACACATAAGAAAAAAATCCTAAATTGGTATAATAAATCCCATAATCCCATCACTCCTGTGATGAAAAAGCAGTCACAGTTATTCTCAAGAGGAAATAGGAAATAACTGAGAATGTTGGATAAAAATGGAAGGAGAAAAACACCACCTGTTTCCCACTGGGATGACTAAAGATTAAACTGTTTCCGGATACCTGCTACAGAAATCTGGGAACAAACAGTTACACTTGTCTTTTTGTATGAGGAAAGAGTGAAAGTGCTTTTCCTGTTCTATACTTAAAAGCAATTCAGGCTGCGGAGTCTTACAGTATATATGTCCATGTCAGACAGTCCCATAAATTAAAATTATTTTCCCAAAAGAAATAATGCATTTTTAGGAAACGCATGATAGAAATTACTTATTTTTTTTCTTTTAAAGTTATTTGCAAGTTTTATGATCTGTACCTGTAAAAACCAAGCTCATAGCACAAGTGTTCTGGTCACCAAACTCAGCACTGCCTGCGTGCTCCTAGGAAGAATCATGGCTGGTATCACTTCTGTGCTGGAAGCAAGAAGAGCTCAATAATCAGGCTGCTTTGCATGCCAAGCACGGGGGTTATCACTAGAAAACCGTTTGATATAGTTTTTTATGCGCAACTATTTTATAGTTTAATTCAATGGATATAATCATGGGCTAGGTATAGAATATGTTGTTGATCCCTCTGCAAGAAACTGAGAAGCTGAGAAGGCTTGTTCCTGACTCGGAAAAGGGAAAGAGAGAAAGCATCCTGATGTGAACAGCAGTGGAAATTGGTAAGGACAGAATGAGCTAGTGCAGCCGTTTCATGCCCACCCAAGGGACTGGAAAGAAGGCCACAGCCCTGACCAGAGCTGTTCATGTTAAGTAGCTACTGTCATCATTACTTACAGTTGGCAGCATGGAATGGCATTCCCACAGCAAGAACGGCCACTGGGGCAGGGATCTCTGCCAGGAATACCCCAATTCCTCTACACCTCTTTTTTGAACTGTTTATTGTTTGAACTGACACATTACTGAACCTCATCCACAGTTCAGACACAAAAGAATATTGCACAAGAGGGTTGCACTTGGTTAAACTACATATGTCAGAGTCACTCCTTCCAGTGCATTATCTCACTGTCCAAGACAGATGACTGCCTGTTTCTCTTCAAAAAGACCTGTATATGCTAATCTCCTCTAAGTTCACTGCCTAGGACAGGAAAAAATACTGCTTATTATGAATGTCTTAGTTAAAATTAGCTTCATTGTGGGGAAGAGAAGACACACTGCGCCTGCTGTTAAACATCAGCATTTATACTGGAGTGTGGGTGCATAACTGCTCACCTTGCTTTTACAAATAAATCTTGATTTTCCTTACCAGTTTTTGAAGGATACATTACCTCCTCTAAAAGTACACTGTGATCAGTTTGTGACAGAAAAATATCACTCAGCAATGGAAATACAGAACCCTTAATCTTCTTGTAGCCAAAGGAAAAGTTTTATTTTGTAACTGTGGCTGCAGAAAAACTGAAATAATATGGTGTTCAAAATATCAGAGTAAAAACAGGGAGAAGTATGGAATTACAACTCAATTGTTGTCTCAGAACTACCTAGGCAGTTTTCTGAGAATTAATCTTATCAGTTTTCCGTGCTAGTTTGGCTTTACTTTCTTACATCCAAGACTAGTGCTAGTTACTACTACTGCTAGATGCTGATAGATTGAACTGTTGATAGAATGGTAAATTTTAGTACAGAAAATTGGAGTAGCACTGCAGGACACGGTTGGTTTTATGTCTAAAATAATGTGATGGAAGGAGCTGTGCCAAGTAGTGAACACTGATGAAGAAGGAAAGCTATGACATGGTATTGTAAATACAGGAGAAGGAATAGTGACCCAGAAACAGCAGCATGTAGTCTGAGACTTACAGGAAATTACACCGCTTGTAAGTTCTGAAGTTAGAATCAAATGAACACACAACTGCTGTAATGATGTCAGGAAAACGAATCACGGGCAACTCTGACCCCAGTATGCTTATGCTTGCAGAATAAACAGGAAATGCAGAAACACTTTTTTTTCTCACTGCACAACAGCTAAAAATATTTAGGATTTTTAAGAACTGATATCCCTTCACAAACAATTGTTGTTACAAATTTTAAATAAGACATTTTAACAGCTCCCCTTGTTCTCTACTTCTCCGCCTAGAACAAACTTTTATAGGGAGGAAAAAAATTTAGTGATTCAAGACTTTTTATATGGTATTAAAGATGATCCTAATGTTCCTTTCTGGAAAACAGGAAGTTGTCTGAGACACGCTGCAGCTGCTGAATTCCTGACTGCTTTAGCATAAGACAAAAACATGCCCAGAAAAGAATACAGAAGATGGAGCATACAAATATTACTGCATGTAATCACTGCAGCTACTCTAGGAGCTGACAAATCTGTTATACCATCCAGCAGCTTAAATCTTTGTTTCTGCTTTCCTTACAACTATGCTGTAGAGATGTTGTCTTGATTCACTCAAGCAGATTCCTTTTACAAGTGAATCATTTCAACATTAGAAAAGAGAAGAAATACTACAGGGAAGAAAAGAGAAACAGGGTAGAAGATGGTAAGAAGAGCAGTAACTTCACGTTCTCACTTATATTCAGCTGAGAACAGTGGAGACAGATGCACTCATACCTTGCTAGAGATAGTCACACAATAGCATCACAGCAAATCAGAAGTCCTTGGAGATAGTAAATACAGCACCAAGGATGCCAGGATGATGAAATTAAGCTCTCTCCTTCTTGGTGTCTTTCAAACAGCAGACCATAAAATGAGTGATCAAACAATTGATCTTGCTATTTATTCTTTTATTTTTCAATTATGCATGCAGTAATTTTAATTGATTTTTATTCTGCTACCTGTTTGTTTACAATTATTGTCAGGAAGTGCCAGTAGAACTATTATCTTTGCTGATCTGTATAAACTGTTGTATATAACATGCAAGTTCATTTATTACAACTCTTAAAATAATTAAATCATCCTGTTGCACATTTTAAACAGTCTTCACTATCTTAATGCCAAGTTAGAAGATTGCTATTTTTGGCGAACAAGTAGATAAACTCTTGTAAGAAATTTTCAATGTTCACTTCAGCTAAATCTGGACAGAAATTAATTTATGTAGCCTCATTTGTCTGTACAGTATCATAGTGTTAGCTATAGATAGATCATACAAAATGGCCATCAGGGACTGTATCTTCAGCACATAGAAAGCACCCCAGTTTGTTTTTGCCTTTGAAGACTGCCATTGGCTGCCCATAGAGGCTGTGAAGTCTCCAGGCTGGGAGATACTCAAAGCTCAGCTGGATGCAGTCTACAGGTGTTAGGAGGAGATCTTTACACAGAAGAGGTCGTTGAGGCACAGGCACTGCTGCTCAGAGCTCTGCGCGCCTCATTTCGGGAGGCGCTCACGGCGAGTTTCGACGTGGCGCTGAGCAGCCTGAGCTGCTGAGGGACAGCTCTGCCCACGGCACGGGGTGGGAACTGGGAGGACTTTAAGGTTCTTACAACCCACGCCATTTGGTGATACAATTCCACGATATGAGAAGCGTGCTTGGCACCAGGAGTGGGCAGATGACGGCCATGCTCGCAGAGTAAGAGGCAGAATGCCCGAGCAAGGGCAGGACCCGGCGAGCGGCCGGACTCGTGGCGGGGCCGCGCCACCGGCTTCCCGCCCGAGATGGCGGTCGGCGCCGAGCGCCATGTTCCGCGGCAGCCGGCGGCGACACCTAGCGAACGAGCGACAGGCTGCGGCCGGGGAGCGAGCCCAAGTTCGGCTCTCAACTTTGTTTTCGCTGCAGTAAACTCTGACAGAAGCGTCGGGGACATCTGTGGCGTGATAGCAGGCTTCCTTTTCTGCCGGGGACTGCACTGTGATGTCCAGGACTCACTGCCCAGTTGGCTTATGCTGCGAAGGGCTGCGGCGGGGCGGGCGTGTGGTGCGGTCAGTACGGGCTGCGTGGGGCCTCGAGCAGTGCGGCGAGGCAGAGCCTCAAGGCACATAAATGAACTGGAGGGAGACAAGGTGAAAGGAGAACTGATTCCGATTTCATAATTAATTTTTTAGCTGGTGAATGAGATAATGTGCTGATCGTCTTTCCAGCTGGAATGCTCTTTTACTGGTTTAATGAGGGTCATAGGATTTTTTCTTTCCTCATAGCTCTTACGTTTCACTTTCAAATAAAGCAAATGTAGTAAAATGTTAATTGTTTTCTTCTGCTTTTCTTTTTTGTTCTTCCCTTGCAAGCCCTGTGGGATCACCACTTCAATATTCCAGGTAGGATCTGTGCATTATGTGACGAATCAAAAACCGTTTGCTCTGCTTCTCCCTCAGCGATAAAGGGATAATAATGTGTGCTTATCTCACAGAAGCATGCTAGAGTTCAGTTAATTGCTTTTCAATCTTAAAACTGAAAAACCCCCAAAAATGCCGAGCGTATTAACTTATTAGTGGCATAGAACTGACAGGAATTCTCATGGCTCAATTTCAGAAACTTGTTTACACTCCAAATTTTCTCCTCTTGAGAATATTTAATGGCCACTTTTATTTCCAACTTTACTTTCTTGTTACTGCCAGGATGAAATTATCTCTCTTTATCACCATTCTTCCTGTAATTGTCCATTTACGGTCTTTCAGTAAGTGCTCATTTTGTTGCTTTCACGTTTTCCCAGACTTTCATTAGGTACATTTGTTTAGTAATTTTCCAAAAAAGTGAAATGGAATTGCAATTAGAGTCAATACAACACTGATACGTCAGATGTCATCAGTATAGTTGCTCACAGTATTTCTCTCCGTTTTTTCCTGTTTTTCCTTCAAACACAGAAGGAAGCAATAGAAGACTTCAGTTACCTATGAACAGACTTGGGCTATGAACTATTACAGCACGTACGTAAGATTTTAGAAGGAACTGCTTTTTGAAAATTCAGGTTAATCCCAAGAACAGAAGACCTTGTCAGAATATGCTGGAGAAATGTCAATGTAATAGTCACTGCGACAGAAAAAAAAACAACCTTGAAGTGGCTGTTTGCTCCAGTGGATAATCTATTCCTGAATAGATCTTCAGTGCGAAATGAATATAAAGTGACAAATACCATTTCAGTCTGTGAAACAATCTCTGTGTTTCCTGAGCACTACAAAACAGATCTTTCTCAGAGGTAAACTGAATTTCTCTGAGCTAAATACAGTAATAGGAGAATTAGGAAATACATATAATGGTTTATAGAAGACAAAATGTGGGATTTTTTGTCTTACAAAATCATGCCTCACGCTCTGCTAGAATTTTGAGGGCCTGGTGCACACGTGGCTAGCATAGTTCATGTGCTATTGCAGGTCACCTAGAAGAAAGCTAATTATGATG
>PPHD01009787.1:9798-20285 GCA_002909625.1 Bambusicola thoracicus | reverse complement strand
TAAAAAAAAAAAAAAGAAAGAAAAAGCAAAAAGAGACCAAATCGTGCCTTTTTCACACAGGACTTTGGTGATGGCATCCAAATGGCTCTCTGCTTCCAAGGGTTTGGGGATGATGGTGATCTGCCTGTGGAGACCTGAGCTGGGAAGACTGAGGTTGAAATGTCAGGCAGATCCCTTTTGGAGCATCACAGAAACACACAGGAAGTAAAAAGGGGAAAAGCAGAAGAATGTGGTGGAGTCATCGACCCTGGAGGTGTTCAAGGAACATGCGGACGTTGTGTTGAGGGATGTGGTTTAGTGAGAATCATTGGTGATGGGTGGATGGTTCGACGGGGTGATCTTGTGGGTCTTTTCCAACCTTGGTGATTCTATGATTCTACGAATATATTTCAAACTTGAAGAATTCGATCCTAGCCTGAGCTTGAGCACAAAGAGAGAAGGGGAATAGGTAATTATTATGCAGAGCGACTTTCCTGTTGCTTTGTGTCTTGCTCTGAGCAGCTTCAAAACACTTCCCTATGCAGCCCTGCAGTGGGATTCCTGACCCTGTCCCCAGGGGTTGTTGGTATATTGCTGGATTGCAAGGAAAGCTGCACGGAAAAACTGCTTTTTCAAGTCAATGCATCACAATGTCAATTTTGCTTAGCATTTTTTTTTTTTTTTAATGTTTGTTTTCTTGATCTATGATTCTTCTGGTATTTTTGTGTTAATTTTTATTATTTCAGCATTTTCATTTCTGCACCACATTCCTCTTGTTTCAGTGCAGACTCACAGTGCTTTCATTTCATACATTCCTCTGTAAGCACCTCATACAGGGTGGCATGCGGGTGTTCTTTTAAAGAGTACATGCAATTTCCGAGCTTTTCAAAGGATTCAAAGAAAAGCAGAGTTCATCTGCCCTGGTAACACAACGGAGGTATTTGACAGTCATTACGCAATTGTGCTGGGGACAGCCTGCCATGTACATTTCCTGCACATCTCTGCCCTGGTACATGCTGTTACTGCTGCAGAGAGCTCTCTACCTTCCTGGAAAGTCACCAGGGCTGGGGGCACTCACCCAGGTTTGGGGACACTCACCCAGTCCTGGAGCAGGGCTGGGCTGAGCAACAGCATCCTCTGCATCCATCAGCTGCATGTTCCTGCCCCTCTGTCACTTTCTTTGATTTGACTGTGTCAACACTGAGGACAACCCCCCAGAACCACTGTGTTTCGGACAGATCACTTTGCTGCACCGTACGAGCTGCACACACAGCTCTGCTCTTGGCTTAAATTGCTTCTGAAATAACCTCAGCCTGTTTCATACTGAGGAAGATGATTGAAGAGCTCATGCAGTTCTTTGTGGCATTCCCCAGGCTGACTTAGCAATACGTTTTCTCTGCCAGTTCTGCTTTATGTGGGAGTATTGTGACTTGGAAAGTCAAAACAAAAGCTCAACCAGCAGCTTTACAACAAACACTCATCTCAGACAGCTACCTGCATGTGTGCTTCTACAGGTGACAACCACACATCTTTCCTCTCATCATTCCAAACCAGAAAAAGAAAAGAAATTGGTGACAAGCATGCATTTTGCACAGTTGGAAAACAAGTTTCACATTCACTGTTTCCTGCTGGCAGCAACTCAGAACTACGCATGGAAAGAAAAAGAAAAGAAAAAGAAAAAAGAGAAGAGAAGAGAAGAGAGGAGAAAAGATAATTGCTATAGTTGGATCAATTCTTTCTCTCTTCAAGTAAAGAAAACCTCAGTCTCATTTCTCTCTCTGAGTTGGAAATGCAGGCTATCCTTGGCTGTAATTTCCTGTATTATATTGTGTTACTCCCCAGTAGCATCACTGCAGTGATGCTGAAAGAAAGAGCAGAGTCAGAACTTAGAAAAAAAAAAAAAAAAAAAAAAAAGGAAATTTAGTTGCAAGTTCTGTTTTGTATCTGATTTGCTTTCCTAAAATATCTGCTCACCTGTATATGGTGGTGCTGCATAGGGGTTTTCCTATGGAGGTATGGCTTCGTTATATCCCACTGAAGTTCACTGTGGATCCACAATAAACATCCTTTATTCTTCTACGTTCTGCAGACAAGGGAGGCTCAGACTTCAGTACTTCTATTTTTAAAAAGGAAAAACTGAACAATAGAATAATGACAGGCATATGAAGAATTTTTCTTTAATCATTAAAAAAAGGGGAAGAAATACTGTATTTGGAAATCTAAACAGGTTTCCTTCAATGGAGATAAACGTATGAGAGGTTCTAATATCCCTGGAAGGGCCGTTGCAGGGAAAGGAACGGATTCCTGTGCACTTTCTGTGCTTGCAATGCATGCAGTGAATGTGAGGCATGGGAAAAACATAATTAGAGCAGAGAGCTTTTCAAATGCCAGCAATGCTTTTAATTTTCTAGAAATGTTCATTTCTGCCTGAGATGACTAAATCTGCCAACAGTGGCACCACAAGGTACACATCAAAACGCCAGGTTCTGAGTTCACTGAGGTCTCACATGTCATTTACATCCATTTTCCTTACGGACAGCTCATGTTTGTAAAGAGGAAAAGAGCAGATGAAACTGCTGTGCAAAAGTGACACATCCCGCACCAAAACCTTTTTTGACATATAAATTCCACAGGTTAGGATCGCAGCAGGTGGTGCTGATGTACAACAACCTGAAAGGAGGTTGTGGCAAGGCGAGGATCAGCCTCTTTTTCGTAGTTACAGAGATAGGACAAGAGGGGATGGCCTCAAGTGCATCAGGAGAGGTTTGGGTTGGATATTTAGAAAAACTTTTCCTCTAAAAGAATGGTAATGCATTGGAACAGGGAGGTCGTGGAGTTACTGGTGTTTGAGGAAAGGAGTAGGCGTAGTAGTTAGGGACATGGTAGGTGATACTGGTGGTAGGGGGATGGTTGGACTAGACAATCTCACAGGTCTTTTCCAACCTTAATGATTCTATGGTTCTATGACCTGCCACCTTCCCCAGCCCACTGCCAATACTGCTGATCCACTCTGCACAGCTTTGCAGATGCTGTGATCAGCAGCCATGGGATACGCATTGCATTGAGCAGCCACAGGAGTTGGCGGGCTGGTTCCTGAAGCAGATGTTGCTGCCTGGAAAATATCCTCTTTTTTTTTTCTTTTAAATCCTTTTATTTTTTTATTTTTATTTTTATTTTTTGGAACCAGATCTCAAAACATGCAAAGAAATTTGTACGAGATAATTCATGGGATAATAGAGGTAATTGATGACTGTTCTGGGACCATTAAACCCTTTTCATTTACTACACTATAGGCAAGATTTTAACTCCTCATCAGATGTACAAAGCCTATTCACTGACACATTGAGCCACTAATTGCCTTTAAAGTTTCATTAAAAACAGATGCCTTGCTAAAGAGCAGATATTAGTCACAGTCTGATCAAGGTGCAGCGAGACTTGTGAGCATGAGCGATAACACAGCTAATGATGTGGAAAGCAGCTGCTAATGCCCACGACTCATTCTCCTCTGTGCAGCTGCAATTAATATTGATAATCACAAAGTGCCTTGTGGAAATGCATCCTGTGCGCTGTGTAATCAGAATACTGATGGAGAAAGAAAGGAAGATAGGTCCAAACGCGAACCATTGATACGGAGCTTGTTTTCCTCTTTCCTGTTTCTAATGTATGGTGATGAACCTGGTGTCTGCCAGCGACACATCTGCGTGCGCACTATATAAATCTGCAAAATATTTTAAGTGGAGCAATATTCTACACAAACTAATAACGATAAGTAGCAAGATGCAAGACCTGGCACAGTCAAAGCTTGTCTTGTCATTGTATTACTGTGTGTTCTGCTTTATCTAGCTCACTCTGTGTAATTAAGTACTTCAAGAAAAATGCTCCCAGTGGTTTAATTGCTTCCACTGAACACAGGCTTTCTAGAGTGATTTGTGGGAGAAAGCTCACGGCCTTAGCCCATGTGACTCAGGTCTATTTCAGACTAGTGTGCTCGGGTGCAATGAGGTGCTTCATTCACAAGTTACATGCAGGTGAGAAAACCGTCACCTCAGATAACGCAACCGGGCAGAAGTCGGACGGGTTCCTCAGGAGGGCATGCACCTGAGGGCAGGTGAGGTCTGAGTGCTGCCTGTCCTTGGGAAAACACACAACTGCTGTTACTGGGTGATTTCATCTAAATCTAAATCATCTTCTGCCTTCTTTCCATTTTGTTTCATCTGCTTTACAACCTGTTTAAGCTAATACCAATATACTTCTTTTCAGATGGTGTAGAGGATTAATGGCTTGCTTGTAAGGAGGTGCGATGAACCATAGAGGCAGAATGTGTGAAGCATCACTGATATGAGCTCAGAAGAGTGCCTGTCTTTTCTGGTTTGACCTGCTCAGGGTGTAATTACGTCAAATGCTGTGCAAAGTAAGGCCTTGGTGTGCTCTGTGGGCAAACTGTTTGGTTTCTGAATAAAAGCTGTTTCAGTGTAAATTCTAAGCCTGTGAAGACACACAGATCTCTCAAATGTTGTTCCTAGCCTTTAGATTATCTTCTAAAACTAAGATTTACAAGGGCATATTAAGAGTTGTAATAAAGAATACTAGGAGTTGTAGTAAAGCACTGGGACTTTCTATATCTCGTAAGAATACCAGAAGGCCAGCAGCTTTTTCAGATCTCCTCTGCTCATCCTTTCATGATGAAAATACTCCCACGCAAAACCTGTTAATTTGTCTGCATCTCTGCTTTCAACCTCTCTCCACACACAGATGGAAAATCCTGTCTTGATTGCCATCAGTGGTACATCATGGCTCATGCTCTGGTAGCTTTCTTGTACCTTTTGCTCGCTCTGATTTTTCTGCTGAATTATTATTATTTTTATTATTATTTCCTTAAGATAATAAGAATTTTGAAAATATCACGGCTGATAAATATTTTTTTTTCTAGAATTAGGACTTACGAAGTGTCATGGTTTACCAAACACTGATACAGAGCAGTTTTCAGCATGAAAACTCACGAAAAAAAGACTGAGGGAGATGGGCAAGTTCAGTCTGGAGAAGCCTTAAGGAACACCTCATTGCGGCCTTTCAAGACTTAAAGGGAACCTATAAATGGTATAGACTAACCGTTTACATGATCTGATAGTGACAGAGCAAAGTGGAATGATTTTACACTAAAGGGGATTTAGGAAGATGTTAGGAAGTTGTTCTTTACTCAGAGGGCAGTGAGGCCTGGCACAGCTGCCCAGAGAAGCTGTAGTGCTCCATCCCTGGAGGTTCTCAAGGCCAGGTTGGATGGGGCCCTGGGCAGCCTCAGCTGGCAGCCCTTCCCACATTTTCCAGACTTGTTCTTTACATCTTCAGCTAAAAGCAAACTGAGGAGAATTAGGAGAAGGTAAAAGAGTATATCCAGAACAGATTACTAAATTGCCAAAATATTTATATAAAAATGCCAACAAAAGAGCAGTAGAAGTAAAAATTCCATCTTATGTAAATCTATTTCCTTGTATTTTTGGACATCTTGAATGTTCACAAAAATAGAATTTATTAAAATTCCTTTTTCTCATGCAGATTTTTCAAGCAAGCGGGGAGATAAAGTAGACCATAATCTTTAAAAAGTCTTTTAACTGTGTAATAAATCAAGCAGAGTTGCTGTTGATTACATCTTTTTCATGTGCCGCAGTAACAAGCTGCTTTTCTTCAAGATCTCTTTTGGAACTTGCTTTTTCCTAGAATCTTTCCAAGCTATCCTCCTTCTCTCAAGGAAAATGTAGTTTTTCCTTTCTTCAATTACAAACCACCACCACCAACAAAAATCAACAAATAATTCAAACCCACCATACTCATCAGAATCAAGTCATACCAGCTGAGCATTCACTTCACATGTAGGTAAATACATATGTCTGCGTTATAACTATATAACTGCTGGTTCTGGAACCTCAAAATCCCCCATTTCCAGGTGAGAAAGAAAAGCCACTGCACCAGACAGGTACAATTTCAAAATTTACAAAAGCAGGAAAAGCTTCTAGAAGAAGCTTGACTGCCCCATGTGTCCCTTCAGCCATGGGGCTGGATGTCCCCTCTTCAGCTGGGCAAGGGTCAGGAGGAAGAGTGATTTTGTAACTGGTATAAGGGAAACTGAAATTCTGGTGTCATCACTGACTCATATCACATGTTAAGTCCATTACTCCCATTGACTCAGCTTCTCTGTCTGTGAATCAAGATACTGCTCACTGCCTCCTGCAGAGGCAGAATGGAGGTGAAGTTCACTGACACTTCTCAAGAGCTCAGATACTCCGGGAAGGCACACCATTTGGGAAACAAACTAGTTGGAATGACTAAGTGCTGCCTAGTCACCAGTGAGCATCCTGCTGTTAGTTATTCCTGCTATGTTTTATGGTCCAGTGAGAAGAGACAGAAGAAGCTTCTTCTGTTGTATGATCCCCTAAGAGAAAGGACCATAGCTGTGTCCTGGCTCCATTCTCTGGGATGTAGTCTGCATCCATTCTTATACACCACAGTAGAAAAAACCATTCACTTAAAAAAATGCAATTGTTTTTGTTATTATTATTATTAATATTATGTTTATTTGCCCTATTTGCATCACACAGAATTCAGTAATATAGAAAGGATTGGTCACTGCATACAGAATGAGCAAAGTGAGACCCGTCCATTTTGCTCACTACATCTACCTGCTACAGTGACATGCATTGTATCAACTAAAGGCGCTTCATCACTGAGAACCAAATCCTGAGCCCAAGTGCTGTGCACCACTTTTAAAGGCACACTGTGCTGAAAGGGCTACTGATGCATTTCAGAAAGCCCAGCCAGAAGTAAACAAAGCCATTTTCATAACCTCAAAACAATTCAACCAAGTTGGATTTAAATGTATAGTGTATACATTGTTTGTTTCCATTGACTGTATAGGCAGACATAAGCAACTAACAATAGCTGAACTGTGCTTGGCCTCTTAGGTTCCTTCGGCGCAGAGCTCCCACAGAGCATGGGCACAGCTGTAGGGTGCTTAGGGAGCATTAGTCAGGGCTTGCAGATATGGCTCCCTGTAGCAGCTCCAAGCCTTTGACTTTTTTTTCCTCCAGTGATGAATTTGACCCATGGCACAAACAGCTTCATAGTTACACCAAGCCATGCTGGCAGACCTCCAATCACATTTGAAGCACCGAGGTCCCATAGAGGGAGTTGCTCTCACCTCCCACCATCTTGATTACAGCAGGCAAATAGTCACTTTGCTTCAGAAATTGAAAAATCTGGGAAGTTTATAACCAGATCAAGCTGACAGACATGTACCAGGACAGGTCCCTCGGGCACAAGTAATATTGTTAGGTATTTATGAGGGGGTAAGAACAAGCCGCCACAAGCGTCTGTCCTACAGCCATGACAAGCAAAACTGAATTTGCATGATGGCAGTCTTTCAGGTTATCATTTTGCATGTTGGGAACAACAAAATTAAGACCTTTAGATACACTTGCACACTAAAGACTAATAGAGCTGTAAAGCATGTCACTGTAAGACCAATGCATGGAGTGATATTTGCGGAATTAAGTATTTCCCCTCTTTGTTCTTCTGTGGAGTCTTTCATTATAAAGAATAATTACAGTAATGAACACCTAGAAGCTACGAGCAAGTTGATTATTTATTCAGTTGGGCAAACTGAGGAACTGGGTGTCAAATGGACTAATTATTTCAGTGGGACCCCACCACTAATGAACTCAACTCAGAGTCACAATTAGACCAGCGGAGTACTGCTTCTGTGTTTCATGGTTCTGTGCCAGATTGGTCTCTGAAACAAGAGCTTTTGTAGAAGGAACTCTCTTCCTAAGGGCGTTTTGCATATAACCATGAAAACTTTCGGCTGCTTCTACGCAACTCATTTCATGCTGCCATGCAGTAACACAGAACCAAGAATACACTATCTGAATAGACGGTCATACATAAAAAGGTATCCATTTCAAAAGAGGTGTTGACAAACAAATGATATCACTTGTTTGAAATGTTTTACAGAAGTTCAGAGTCCACAGTGGTTGCTTTAAGATCTTGGCACAAGCAAAATACAGCAATTTGTGACACAGCTCTATCTCCCAGGGTTCATCTAGAGCTTAAATGAAATGAGTTTTGAGGTTTGGAAGCTCAATCAAAACTTCTTTGATTTTATCCTTACTCCATCTTTCTCCATGCTGGAAAGTATATTAAAGTCAGTAAGATAATATCAGCTGCTACAAGTCTAGTGTGGGTAAGTCAAAATATACGCAGAATCTTCATAGGATCAGGCTCCACACCACAGAAATATTGGTAAGCATGTGTGTTGATTATTACTGATTGCAATCTTCCCTCTTGTGAAGGTAGTCGCTGAATGGAAAGTGTAGAACAACTCACAGGAAAGAGAAACACATAGATCTGGGTAGGTAAACAGAGTGGGGTGAGGAGTTAATTACAAGAATAAAGTGTTCCTTATGGCTCTGCTTAGTGCCTTGGACTCTGGCATCATGCTCACTGCACTCATCTCCTTGAACAGCCAAACATTTAACTAGTTTGCTGCACTAGGTAGTAATAATTAGTAATTTCTCATTAAATGAACACTCTTCCATTAGTTACAAGGACTGTTCCAAAAATAATGTCTCCACTTTTATGATGTTGTCTCATGATGTTAGAGGCAGATGTTGGTGGTATGGCAGCAATGGTTGAACCTTCTCACCAATATCCCATTATATGTTGTTCCTGTGTGACAGACGGCAGCAGAGGGGCAGTCTGACATAATGGTGTCCAGCATGGAAGTGATGATGAAGCAAAGGTGTGTCACTGAATTCCTCCATGTGGAGAAAGTGGCACACTGACTTTCATCAATGATTGCTGAATGTTTATGGAGTCCAAACTGTGGATGTGAACACAGAGAGGTGATCGGTGATGTGTTTCAGCAGTGGCAACAGCAGTATGATAGACGAGTCACCTTCTGGATGGCCACACATAGCTGTCACACCATGCGTCTCAATCAGCTCATTTGCACAAATTGGCAGATTACGGCCAGAGCATGGTGCTGAATTTTGGCTTCAATACACTTGGAATGATGGTGGCAACGTCGGAATATCACAAAGTTTACTCGAGGTGGATTCCACAAATTCTTATACAGGAACAGAAAGAACTCAATATGCAAGCTCATCAGGACCTACTGAGCCAACACAAGGCTAAAGGCAACATTACTGGTGACAAGAAGTGGTGTCACTACTACGAGCCAGAGTCAAAACAGCAGTCCATGGAGTGGTGACATGTGAATTCCCCATGGAAGAAAATGTTCAAGACTCAGCAGTCAGTGGATATAGTGATATGCACTGTCTTTTGGGATTGGAAAGGTATGGTCTTTCTGAATTTCTTGGAACCTGGACAAACCATCAACTCTAACCACTCCATTACAATACTGAGTGAGCTGAAGGCTCAAACTTCCAGAGCCACACCAGAGAAGAAGACAACATTTCACTTGCAGTACAGTAACTCCAGGCTCCATACTAGTCTGAAGACTGTGGAACACACTGTCAGTCTTGGATGCTCTGTCCTACCACAACCACCACAAAGTTTGAATTTGGACCCTTCTGACTTCCATCTGTCCATGTCAATGAAAGACCTACTGCACGAACAATGTATTCCTAGCAACGGTGTTGTCATAGCAGCTGTAAAACAGAGGTTCACCTCTACTGATGCAGATTTTTATGAGTGTGGCATGCAGGCTCCTGTTGAGTATTAAAACGATTAAAATGTGTTCTCATTTTTAATGGATGTTCACAGTTGAGGCAGAACAGCCCCCTAGTTATGGAGGGTCATGAAAGAAGTCCTTGTCAGAGACAGAAGGGAATTCACCTCAAGGCCCTGAAAAACTGAAATTGACCCATGTGTGATGGCCATGGCCTGTACTGGGAGCTGGCAGAAAGAGACATCATGCACTGAGAAGACCTTGGGCTTTTTTTTCATATTCTGAGACCATGCTGGTTTTCAGGAATTACGACAGCATCCATCAACATTTCTTCTGTTATTGTACATGACTTCATTCTCCAACTTGTGATGTGTTACAGCCGAAGTGAGGCTTCAGTTTTGCATTTATCAGATTGAATTTTGAAACTGTAACTCACTCCTTCGCACTGCCAAGGAAGGCCTGTCGTGCTTCATTTCCAAACACAGACCAGAGTACTGATCTTTCTGGACAATTAGGATGTTATTGCATTCCAACTCTTCCAGCTGCACATGGTGAATCTCGTGAGTTGCTATGTATTGCTGCTTCACACACCACCTGGGTGGGGGAAAGCAACACTTTGTAGTTCTGAGAAACTGAAAACTACTTTTGAAGGAGCAATTCAAAGCCCAGTTGGCTTTTCAGTCCTCTGCCTGGGGACATGAGAACATTTCTGTACTTACTTCTTTTCTTTTTTCTCCGCCTCTATGGAACTCAGCCTTTAAAAAGCCCAGCTAGGAGGTTTCCCGCTGACAGCTCTCTCTCTCTTTTTTTTTTTTTTTTTTTTTTT
>PPHD01009786.1:0-17914 GCA_002909625.1 Bambusicola thoracicus | reverse complement strand
TTTTTTAAATCATCCCCAAAGAACACGGCAGACTGCCCCAAAGGTGCCAGTTAGAGAAAGTGAGGGAGGCTGGGTGGTCAGCATAAGCAGCTGGTTTCAGATTCCAGTGGAAAGAATCAACCAATGTAGATCCTATGGAAGTCATTGGCACCAAAGGCAGCATTGCACTTTGGGCACTTACGCTGCCGGGTGTCGTAGCGTGTTTTCACACACTCAAAACAGAAGACATGAAAACACTTTGTTAGGACAGCATCCTTCTTGCGCATGTTACAGCATGGGCAGGTCAGGCGGGCCTGTAAGATGGAAACATTACAGTTAGGGCCTGCTGCTTTCTGGTAGGTATGTTAAAAGATGACTGAAGATAAAGGTCTTTCAATTTCTGCTAAGAAAAGGGTGCTTTTTTCAATGCAAAATAGGTCTACAGTGCCAGAGTTCGGATAACAAATGTCAAATTCTCAAAAGTGTGCCTGCAAAGCCTTTTGACTAAAGCAGAGTTCAAGAGAGAAGTGTAGACAGCTACTCACCTTGTAATCCTTGATTTCTTCCATCAGTATCTCATCACAATTGGGAACCATGTCAGGCTTCTTAGTGGTTTCCAGCTTCCTGCGTAACCTAGAAATGTCCTCCTGCATAAAAAAAAAAGACCAACTAAATGAGCAATATCTTCTCTCCACAGCTTCAAGAAAGAAACAGAACTAGCACCTGACTACCTGTGCATCTAGCTGTATCACTCCATCTATACTTTTATCCCAAGAGGCATACAAGAAATGATACTATCACCTGGTGCTACTTGTATTGTCAGTTTTCAGTGGCCAAGACCTGAAACAGTCAAGACTTTATCAAGCAGAAACCCATGTAAATGGACAAAAAAAAAAAAAGTATTAACCAGGAAATGGTGAGGAAATTAATGTAGTTGAAACCTAGTCTGACTTCACTGCGCAAAGAGCAGACACCAAAGGAAACAGATATTGAAGGATTGTGTATGCAGTATATACCTCAGCCCTTTTGAAGTTGAACATCTCTTTCTCTCTAGTTACTCTGCTTTCCACTATCTCATCCTGGAAGTCATGTAGCTTCTTCTGAGCCAGCTCTAGCTGGGTTTTCAGATCATCCGCAAGCTGGGCAGCATCCATGGCCTGAAAAAAGTAAACCAGCACAGAAGTAACAAACATGAAAGAAGCTCTAGGAATTTCTGGTCCCTCTATTTGTGAATTCAAGAATGCTCACAAAATATTTCTAGAGCTACTGGAGATGAATTTTTTTTCAAATCTGCTTTTGGTAGTTTCAAACTGAAGAACTGAAATCATTCCCTAAACATTACTTCAATCAGCAACATATCCTTCTGCCCACAAGCTCCAATAATTTAGCTTGAACACTCCTCTTTAACAGCCCCCTACCTGATCAACACTTTCACAGAAACAACTACACCTCACTTATCTTTATAAAAGTAAACATCAGTCTATCACACTTAAATTAGCACACTCTTCATTGCTCCTCAGCCTTCTCATACTCTAGTTCACAAACAGGGAATATCAGGTTCCAAAATGCCAGTGAGAGATAGGAGATACCCAAAAATAACAATTCCATCTCCAAAAGGAACCATTCACCTTGCGTTTGTTCATTTCCAGGGCCTGTGTTCGGAGACCAAGCTCTTTCTCGCCCGTTCCAATACTGCTTTGCAGCAAGTGTTCCTTCTCCTCCAGCTTACGTACAACCTGCAGCTGGGCATCCACCTTAGAAAAGGAGAGAGAAGACACAGAAGGACTGAAATGAATGCTCTACAGATCTTCAGAGTTGTCCTTAAAACTACATGCAAAAACTATCCCAGCCTCCTCACCACTAAACATGCTATCTTTTTATCTTCCTTTTTTCTTCCTGGATACAGACACGCTGGCACTCCTAACAGACATACTCAGAACTCTCTGGTGAATGCTTTAAAGTCTAGCAAACACCTGCAGCAAAAGATTCATCTTTTGGTGGGCGGCTTACAGAGCTGCTGCAAGACAGTAAGCAGTTCTGTTTTGGTTCCAAATATGGTAGAACACACATGTAAGGACTGTTACCACAGGGAAGTGACTTCCCGACTTTTCCTTCCACTTGCTCTTCATAACAATGAACCTGCAGGACAGTCTACACTCATACAGCAGTTTCTTACTGAGACAGACGCCTTGAAGTTCAGTGTAGAATACTTCACTTGATGTGAGGAACATTTTATCCTGTTCTAATTTTGGCTGAGATAGAAGTAATTTTCTTTAAAGTGGCTTATATGGCACTGTGTTTTGAATTTCTGGCCAAAATAGTGTTGATAACAAATCCGTATTTTAGTTGTTGACAAAAAGTGCTTAAACAGCAACAAGGCTTTCCCTGCATCTCATGCTATCTCACCAGTGTAGACATGAGGTACACAACAAACTGTGGGAGGGCACAGCTGGCTCTACTGCCCTAAGCTGAACAAATTGATATTCCATACTGTATGATGTTATGCTCAGCAATGAAATCTGAGGAAAGAAGGAAGACTAGGAGAACATATTCAGAGTCACGTTGTTTGTCTTCCCAGATGACCAGTGTGTATAATGAAGCCCCACTTTCCTGGAAGTGGCTAAATGTTTATCTGCGAACAGTAAGTAGCAAATTAATTTTGCTTCTCTCGCACATGCAGCTTCTGCTTTACTTAGTAAGTTGCCTCTCTCTCGACCAATGGACATTCCCACTTTTGCCCTTCTCTCTCCTGTTCTCCTGAGGGAAGACAAGCAAGCAGCTGTGTGGGTCTCAGCTACCTACCAGGGTTAACTTACAGTATCTTCACCTTCCCATGAGTTTGGCTGTCCTCTTCCCTTCTCTCAAGTTACCTGTGTCTTCAGTGTCAGAACTTGATCTGCCAGCTCCTCCTTCTCTTCTTTCAGCAGCTTGTGAATCTGATTGGACTTGATGCGTTCTGACATCAGCTTGAAGTTGGCATCATCCTTCTCCCGTAGCTGCTGCATCAGCCGTATGTTCTGCTCCTGCATGTCTTCAAAGGCTTGGCCTGTGACATCCATTTCTGACAGCAGAGCCTCCTCCTCCTGCAAGAGAACCATTGGCTCTGGAAGAGCTGTTTCTTGTACCACTACGATTATCCTGGACATTGTACGGAGACAACAAAACTAACACAGATTAAGGAAAATGCATCAGTCTCTAGGCACTTCACAAGAGAAATGCCCTGAATTATAAAGTGGAGAAAAGAGGTTCATCTTCATAGAAACTCATAGATGCTCGCTTATCTGGTGGGAACAATCAGCTGCAGTTATTGCCAGAGCTTGGTAGAAACCACCTACCAACTTCAGGCAGCTAGCTAAATAGCTTGTCATAAACTAGGCCAATTAATGCCCTAGGTTGACAACTCAACAGCTTCCAATTAAAAGGCTGTCAAGCCCTTCATACTCATGCTGTTTCATCATTAAAGGAGTAAGTGACAAGACAGTATAACTGTGTACTAAAAGGGAAAGAATTTAAATTCTAAAAAAAGTACAAATTATTTGCTTGTCTTGCCTGTACTTTGGTCAGTCCTGCCCTGTTAACATTAGATGACAACCTTTTTTGTGGAAGAAGGTATATCACAGCACCACACAAATGTACAAATTATATGAACTGTACATATTCGAATACTATTAAAAACAAGTTTCGCCCTCCTCCTCTAGAGGCTGACCCAGCCATTTCTCCTCTGTGCTCTCCACCTAAGCCTCATGAACATTTTCCCTACCACTTCTGCCATGAACTTTGTGATAGTTGTTGCTGAGATTTCTTTTTTCCCCCCTTCAATACACAAGAACAAATCTCACGTATCTCTGAAACATATGGCAACAGAAATTCTGTCTCCCTAGCAGTAAACTAAAGACACTTATTTCCCAAATGCACAAGCCATGACAGAACTTACTAGAAACTCACCTGCTTAGCCATGGCTAGCTTCTTCTGTAAATACTCAATCTGTTCCTCTACTGCTCGGATCTTCCGGAGTGCATCCTCATCAGCCATCTTTTTACTCTCCTTTTTCTCCTTGTCTTCCAATTCTTTCACTCTCTGCCTTAGTTCTTCCAGCTTACGAAAAGACAAGACAAAAATGACACTAAATACAAGAATGTGGCCTGAGCTTTGTTAAGAACCTGTTTTTGATGAACTGTGGGGAAAACATTAGAAAAACTGCCTTTTAAAAGTATGGGAAAATAAAATCCATTTCATCTCAGGAGGATGCTGCAATACTGGCAGACAGAGCATTAACATGGACTCTAAGATTAAGACCTTTATTTCAAAACCTTTGAAAACTCAACAGCACCTTTTTGAAACAAATGACACTTGTGTCTTGCACTTGTATATGTAAGGCTATGTGGAAGAAAACCATCTGCTCCTTTAAAGGCATCTCATCAAGCACCTTTTTCAATGCAAAAAGGGGAAACAAAAAAAGAAGAAACCCACAAACAAAACATATGGAGACACAAACGTGACTGACAAAACAAGGAAACCTAACCTGGTAAGTCATGCTAATTGATGAGGGAATGTGAGAACACTTAATGCAAGAAGGTCAAGTGACTGGGGACCTTGCCAACTAGGAAGCTAAGGTGGAAAAAAATGAAGAGGCCAGAAATAAGATACACAGAGGCACGGACCTGAGAAAACAAACATCCATACAGTGAAAACAAACAAACCTTGTCTGTCACAGTAACTGTTTGGCTTTCAAAAAACTAGAGGTGCTACTTCCAGGAAGACTAAATTGGGCTTTGCAATGGAAAAGACTGAACCAGAGGGGGCCTGAGCTAAGGAGGCTATAGGAATCAGAGTTCTGCAAACCACTGAGCACTGGGAAGGGGAGCAAGATTAACAAAGGAGTTTGTAGACAAAAAGGACTTGGTTGTGTGTGAAATCAGGCAGGTGAGCATGGTCATTTGGCTAACCATTGCAGTCTGGCCTATCTTCTTACAGTATCTCCATATATCCTTTTCTTAACTATCTCTGTGATCTCACTATCCACACCACACATGCACTGCAAGGACTAAATGACAACTTCTGGTAAGACAGTTTGTGAATTGGGTAAAGAGGCCTGGGATGCAGGCAGAAGTGCCAGACTGACAGAAGGGCTGTGGTAGTACTGGAGGGATCTGCTAAAATGTGCATGCTTGTGAAACTGGACAGAGCTGTGTGTATGGGTGTGTACCTTTGACAGTGAATTTTTACCCCTATCATGTGAAGATGATGTAGGGGCTTGTCTACTCGTGTTACTGTTTTGAGTCTGCTATGTGGGCATTGCTGAAGGTGGCAGTTTGTCCATGGCAGTCAGCTTAACTGCCCATATCTGTGTCTTGTGTTCTGTGCGTGTCCCTGGCACACGTGCTTAGCATCACTACTGCTGGGCCTGCACTCTGGAAAGTAGCAGCCACATCACTCAGCATAGGCTGAGACCGTATGTCCCCAGTCTGTGCTCCAGCGCCAAGGCAGGAGGAAGTCCTGAAGCAGAGCGATTGGAGAAGGAAACCATACTCATAACACCTCTTAACATCACATTATAACTTTTTTCAGTGCTCTCTGCAGCTTCCCTCATGGAACATTTTTAAATTTCATTCCCAAATTATTGTCCAAGACTCATTTAAAATATGTTGGGTGATGTTCCCTGCCACGTTCACTAACAAATCTGAGACCATACTCAATATTTTCCTAATAGCACACCTAACTCTGTCTTTAGGCCTTTCTAAATTTTTAGTGATGTAAGGGTAATCTATAGACAACAGAAATGGAAAGCTAAAAGCAGCTTTAAACAACCAACCTCCTAAAACACCAACGATTAAAAGTGTCCTCCACAAGGAGGTATCAACATCTCTTCTCAGCTCCAGACCACATCCGCCTCTATTGTAATTGACAAATGTGAGGAGAAAAATAATTTCTCATTTTGACAACAAAGGCACCGCAGGTCAGGTACAGAGTATTTGAAAAGAAGTTTTAAGGAGAACGTGATTGAGGAAAAAATACCAAGAGAAACGAGGTTTACCTCTGCTTTTGCCTTCTTCTCAGCTGCCATGAGCTGCACTTTGTCTCTCTGTTCTTTGGGGGCAGAGCGGTACATATCTAACAACAGCTTCATCTCCTTCTGGCTCTCCTGGGCCTTCCTGTAAACACAGAGATAGAGGACTGTGAGAACAAAGCAGAAAAGCTATACTATACACACATTCAACAATATTCTCTTGCTATTCCACACTGCAGCTATGTAGAGTCTTCTTCCATTGCTCATTTCACCCTGGTAAATGCAATTTGAAAGCTGCAAAGAACAGGTTCAGGCACACATGGCTTGAAAAGCCAACAGAACACAGGGGGTGAAGGAAGCACGCATCCTACAAATAAGCAATAGCTATCCATCTCTGCTTTGGTACTATTCTAAGAAGGGGAGACCACTATGCCCTTAATTAGTAACATGCTGCTGTAGAGTTTTACATAGTTGTAGTGACAGCAACCTGACACACAGTATTAAGTACCTGGTTTGGTATTAAAGCTTTAGGCTATTCTGAGTGAAATGTTACTATGCTGTCCAAAACATAATCAGACAGAAGGTGTTAGAAGCCTCTAATTCCAAGAACAAATTACCTAAAAGCTGCAAGTGATCTCATACAAACACCCGAGTTAGGGCATAACACCCAAGAGAGGGAGAAACAGCAACTCTTACTTGAGCTCAGCCTTCAACTGCTTGATCACTTCAGCCTCCTTCTTTCTTCCATCTTCATGCTTCCCTTTCTCCTTCTCTTTGGACTCTCTCTCCTTCTCAGATTCCTTCTGTTTCTGTTTTTCTCGCTCTCGCTCCTTTTCTTTTTCTTTCTCTTTCTCCCGCTCTCTCTCTTTCTCTTTTTCCTTTTCTCGTTCCCTCTCCCTCTCCCGTCTTTCTCGCTCCCGTTCCTCTTCATCTCGCCTGGCCTTAACTTCACTAGCTTCTTCAGAAGCAGCTTTGGGAGCAGACACTTGGGCAGAAGGGTCATCAGGCTCCTGTTTGATCTCCGGAGGCTCCTCCTTTGTGTCTTCAGTACTGGACTGGGATTGCAGAAGAGCGCTACCACTGCGAGAGCGGATCTGTCATCGAACAGCAACAGAGAAGACGGAGAAGGAAATAAAACATTAGGTTATCAGCCAGAAACTTGTATGACAGTTATCTGCCTATACTGGTCTTCCCAAATTCCGCTTGACTGTTCCCTCTGACATTGCTAACACTGTCCACAGAGCTCTATAAAGCTACAAAAGGAAGACAACTGATCTGTTAAGTGAAAAGGAGGAGAGCATGAAACTCCATCAGAAATTACGCTACATCTTGCACACCATAACAGAAAAGCTGACACTACAGGTAAGGACTGACAGCATCCATGCTTCCACTAAGCATTTTCTGCTCTTTACTGGCATTTTGTATTTGGATACCTTGCTCAAGTCAGATTGGGCCTCTCTCAGTTTGCGTTTGTATCTCAGTACTTCTCCCTTCAGCTGGTGGTTATGATTCTGGAGACTGCTGATGAGATGACGCATCTCCCGATTAATTGGGCCTAGAAAAACAGAAACACAAATGTAACAAGACATACTTACACTCATTTTCTATAGACTTCCATGGTGAGGGAACAAGAGAGAACAATAGGACTATAACGATTCCACTGCACAACATACCATCACAACACATTCACAGAAAAGTCATGCTAGTTTCACAAGCTATGGTAAGTCTCTGGAGATTTCCAGCCCTAGTTTCCTCCTTACTTTTTCCCCCCCAGCATTCCTTAAAGGAAAAATACATCTTTTTAATTTGATCTGGCTGTGATGAAGCTAATTTTCTTTATAGCAGCTCATATAGTGTTGTCTTAGATTTAGGAACCAAAGCAACGATGGTGACACACAAATGTTGTGGCTGTTGTTGAATGATGTTTGCATGTTGTCAAGTTCTTTCCTATTTCTCACTCTGCACCCCCAGTAAGTAAACTGGGGGTATACAAAAGAAGCTGGGAGGAAACAAACAAAGCAGATGATCTCACACTGACCAGAGAGATACTCTATGCTACGTAATGTCATCACTAAAAACTAAAAAAGAAAGGGGATTTTAAGTTAGTTTAAAGTTAGCCATCTTATGCTTGTGAACTGACTTGACATCATGTGGAGGGTGAATGACTACTCTGCATCACCTCTTTTTATTTCTGTTCCACTTCTTCCTTATGAACATTTTAAATCTTGATCTGTAAGTTTTCTTGCTAATAAACTTCCTTCCTTTTTCTCCTCTACAGGGACAAGCTGAGAGGGTTGGGGACGTTATAGCTGCTTTCCAGTACCTGAAGGGGGCCTTTAGTACCTGAAGGTGGGGAAGGACTTTTTATAAGGACAAGGAGAGAGAGAATGAGGAGAAATGGCTTTAAACTAGAACAATGTAGATTAACACTTGATATTAGGAAGAGATTCTTTACTGTGAGGGTGGTGAGACACTGGCACAGACTTCCAAGGGTGGTTGCGGATGCCCTCTTCCTGGAAGTATTTAAGGCCAGAGCAGACGAAACTGTAAGCAACCTCGTCTACTGGGAGGTGTCCCTGCCTGCAGCAGGAGGGTAGGAACTAGATGATCGCAAAGATCCCTTCCAACTCAAACCATTCTATGACTCAACAATTCTATGAAAATGAAACATTTTACAACACCTAAAAGGAAGTCAGATGACATAGAACTGGCTTCTGAAATTTGTCAGGACAAGTATTTAACAAAAACAGAAAAAAATAAAATCACGTTAAGTGTTCTGCTGCAACGAAACCTCTAATGAGGCTGCATTTTCTAAACAAAAACAAACAAACAAACAAAAATCACAAAAACATAGCAGAAGAATTCCATACCTGCTTGTTCATTAGCAGCAAGCGTCTGTTCAAACTCAATCCTCAACATCTCATACTCCTTGCGCACTTGTGCCAGGGTGTCCTCTAACTGCATTACTTCTGTGCGTAGTTTCTTGTGAAGGCTGACCTCATCCCTCTGAGGAGTAAGAAGGAGACAGAACTTGGTGCTGTGACCTGGGAGTGTCCCTCACCTCATCAGAAGAAGGTACAAGAACAGATAAATTACTGCCAGGAAGAAATTTCCTGAGCGTTCCCAGAGCCACTCAGATCAACAGCAACAGTCAATGGGTGACAACGTTCTCTAGGTTAATGGAGCAGAGGTACTACCTCAATTAGTTCCACCTGGCGCTGGTGTGTGGTGCGAGTGCCGTGAAGTAGAGTGCGGGCCTCATCAAGATGTGCCTTCAGCTGCAGACTCTCATTATACAAAACAGAAAACTGAGACTGCATACAGCGATATTCTGGAGTCTCCTTCACAGCTTCTTCCACTGCTCGTCGCAGCTCAACCTGGTCAGGACACAAGAGGATGTCACAGAAAATAAAATCATCTCTTTGACTACAGTAGTGAATTAAGCTGCCACAAGGAACTTCTCAATGGCAACAGAACAAGTATCTTAAAAATAACAATGAAGAAATGTAGAACTTTAATAGCATTGTTGAGAAATGGATGTAAGTTATGCTTAAGTATCAACTAAGACACCTGTGCTTTCTCTCTGCTGATATATACGAAGCTGTTTCTCTTACTGAGTCACACAATAAGATTTTTTCATTTTCAGGTTTTGGAACAACTTATCTCAAATATATGAGTTTTGGATGCACAGTAAACATTTTAAACTGATTTACTGTAAAATCATAAAGATGTAAATGAATTAGGACAGACAGAAAATTAGAAAAAGTGCTAATATGAGACACATTAACAGAAAGCAAATGAGAGAAAGCACAGAATCTGAATTTTACTACAGAAAACTCAGCAAACAGGTGTGACTTGAAGCAGTGAAACAATATAAATACACAGACACGCACACACAATGCTCAACACTAATAAAGAGAAAAAGAAAGCTGTATGCCAAGTGGCATTCCTCTCAAAACAAACTCATGTGGATAAACAGTATTTACTAATGCCTCAAGTCAGTTCCTGGTGTCTCACCTCTGAAACTTAATTATCAGCTCAGATGTTCCTACTGTCAGGCTAAAGTAAGTATAAGATAAACAATCTAAATTTTATCTAAATTCACAGATCTGTGCTATTCACAAATTTTTGTGTTATTGTCACTAGGATATAAGAAATTCATATGTTGTTTCCTCTCTATCCATTCTGCCACAAATAAAAGGTTTAAGTTAACCTATTCTTTCCAGAATCTAGAATCTCCTACTCAAGTTCCCTGGTTCCACTCACATGGGAAGGAAGGAAGGTGAAAGACAGGAATTAAATGACCAGATATCATTAAAACCTACCAAAGGAATGGAACACTATTGAGAACAGGATATAAAAAATTAGTACAATTCCCACTGACGACCACACGGTGTCATCAATGCACTGAACTGCAAGCTTTAGTCCCACAAACATGCTTATTTAGAGTACAGCGCCCAACTAAAACAAATGGTTTGAGTTGACAAGAATCTTTAGAGAGTACTTAGTTCAATGCGCCCAGCATGGACAGGGACATAGAAACAGAGAATGGCTTGGACTGGAAGGAAGCTTCCAATCACTTCCAACCTTCTGCCACCCACTAAATCAGGCTCCCCAAGGCCCAGTCCCTTGAATGCTTTCAGGGATGGGGCACCAACAGCTTCACTGTACAACTTGCCTCAGCCATTAAGGGAAAAAAAAAAAAAAAAAAAAAAATTCTCCATTTTTCAATAAGCCCCCTTTGAATATTGAGAGGTTGCAATAAGGTATCCCAAAAGTCACCTATTCTCTAGCTCTGGTCATCTTCATGCTTCTCCTCTAGACCCAGCCTAAAAGCTTCTTGTCTTTTAGGTACTCAGAACCCCAAAAACAGATGCAGTACTCCAAGCAGGGTCTCACAAGACTGAACCACAGAATAATATCTCTCAGCCAGCTAGCCATGCTTTTTATGTGGCTCAGGATACAAGGAGCAAGTACAGAACAGAAGAATATTAGTAAGGATTCACAGAGATACAACACAGCATGACAGATGGAAACAGGCCACATGAACATCTCCACCTTCAGACAGATATAGACATCTCACCTTAAGTTTTTCATTCTGTGTTGTTACTTCCTGAAGATCATGGCGCAGTTCCTCTAACTCATTGAGGCGGTTCCCAGCAAGCTCTTTATTCTCTTCCAACTCTGCATTCATCTCCTCAAACTGTCAGAGATAAATCATTTTTAAGTTCCACCATTCATGTACAACACTAGTCGAGTGATCAATTCTACAGTAAGGACCAGATAATGCTACCAAGCGAGACAGGCCCTTCTACCCCCAGGTCTGTTTCAAATCAGGAAACTCATAAGGAAACAAAATGGTTTGTCAAGGCCCCCCAGGAGATTTGTAGTAAATTAGTTTTTAATTCTGTAACAAAATCTTACACACAAGCTCTCCTTGAATATATTGTTTCCCTTGAGCAAAACCAAGACCCTGACCTTACCTTACGGGCATTAATGGTGATTGTGCCCCCATAGAGACTGCTCCCTGCTCCGTACACCTTGTAGCCTTTAGAATTCACCTGCAGAAAGGCAAAAAATTTCATAAATGTTTGATTAAATGCCAATAATATACTACAACAGCACATTCAGAGTCACAGATTGTATACTAGAGATTCTAATTTCTCACAATGAAGTACACTAGGAAAAGTGCCATTCAAAACTACACCCATTTCTCAGGATGGTGCTCACCCGTTCAAGAACATCTGCCAAGTGCCGGTTAAGTCGCTGCTCTCTCTTACGGATCTTCTCAATATTCCACTGAAGGTCATCAATCATAGTCTCCAGAACAGACACTCGAGACTCTGCTGTCTCCACTTTCTCTTGCAGTTTGGAGAACTGCAGTCAAGAATATTTCAGTCACAACATTAGAACAATTTTTCAGAGCGCTAAGAATTTTTGTTCTTCATATTCATCATACACTGCATTCACACTCTTTGTACATTTTGTGGTTTCCTATTCAAATAACTTATTCCAAGATTATTCTTTTAAGAAGAGAAAAAGTCCAACAGCATATCTGAAAAGTCTCTACACCAATGTGTGTAGCATGGGAAACAAGCAGATGGAAGCCACTGTACAATTAGAAAACTATGGCATAACTGCTATCATGCAAACGCAATGGGACAAACTACACAACTAGAGCACGATGATTAGGAGTTACAAGCCTTTTACAGGCAGGGAAGGTGTGGGGGAACTGCCCTCTATGTTAGGAAGTGAACAGACTGCAAAGTATTGGCTCTGAGAAACAGCCACGAACAGGTTGCAAGCTTGTGGGTTGAAATAAGGGACCACTTCAATAAAGGACATCTGGTGGTCAGTATCTACTATAGGCAGTTGCTGACAAGGCCTTACTGCCTCAGCTACAAGAAACAGCATGCTCACAGGCTCTCATCCTGACTGGAGATTTCAACTATCCAGTAATCTACCCAGTTGCTGGCAACTTGATGGGCTGCAAACAACCCAGGAGACTGCTGCAGTGCGCTGAAAATAACTTCCTGATCCAGGCATTGGGCAGACCAACAAGAAGAGAAGTATTACTGGACCTGGTGCTCACCAGTGCAGAAGAGATCATTAAAGGGCTTAAGATTTGAGTTCATGATCTCAAGGAATATGGGTCTGACAAAAGCCAGGACCCTGAACTTCAGAAAAGCTAGTTTTCAGCTGCTTAAGTAATTATTGGATGAGATCTCTTGGAAGTTCTTCAGAGAGGTTGTAGACGTCCCATCCCTGGAAGCGTTCAAAGCCCTGGGCAGCCTGATCTCATGTGGCCAACCTGCACACATCGGGAAGGTGTGGACCTGATCTTTAAGGTCCCTTTCAACCCAAACCACTCTATAATATTCAGTAAACTGTCCCAAATAAAAATACTAAAAAAAAAGAAAATAAAAATGGGGAAGAACTTGGGAATATCAGGCAGAGTGTAGAAGCAGCCACCTCAACTTACTCAAAGCTGTATTTTTTTAAATCTTCTAAATCCTTACCATTAGCAACTCTATAAACCACTGAAGTGCTTTCGGACAAACACTGAACCAGGCCACCCTTAACACAAATGATTACAGATGCCTTGTAAAGCAAGTACTGCCAATAATCTGAATTCCTTAATGACTGTGTTCATCTTACAATCCAGGCTGTAGAACCTTCACACACAACCCAGTAAAAACAAGAGGTGAAATGACAGGAACAGCAAGTGTCACAGACAGCTTAGCATCATCTTACCAGTTTTAATGCTCCATTTGCTTCTAAAAATCAAATCCATGCAACTCATTAATCATTATATTCTGTCCTTCAGTGATATAACAGTCAAATCATCCCAATTATACAGAAAAATCTACACACAACCATTCTTTCCATAACCCTCATTCAAAACCTGAATTTCCATTCTTGTTCCTGCTGCCTTTCTCTAAGGCAACAAACTGCTTTGCAAACAGGTTATTCTAAGTGGAAAATAATCAAGTACAGTCTCCAAACATTTTTTTTTTCTCTTCTCTTTGTACCTCCTGAGACATTATTCGGTGCTTCTCCTGAAGAATATCAGCCAGTTCCTGTAGGCGTCCATTCTCATGTGACAAGTAGGAATTAAGCTCCAAGACTGCTTCTTCCATCAGTGAAATATCTGAGACAGACCAAACAAAAAAAGCAAATCAAGAACTAGAAGCTACCTTCTTTAACAGTAAAGAGAAAAAGAGAAAAGTTAAAAGGAGTTTCTGTTGTTAACTACTTCTTACTACTTTTCTCCAGCAGGTGGTACTTGGAGTAGCATCTTGCATTCCCCAAGCAAAAAGCTTTGCCATTTAACATACCACTCATTCCTGACTGTCTGTTACTATCTCTTAATGCCAGAGATCATTCCAATCATGTCAGTACCAGCAACATAGGAAACATTCTTCTATCACACCAACATCCTACTGCAGGTCAAACTCACATACAAACCTATTTGAACACATGCTAATAGACCAAATGACAAATACAGCTGAGTACAGGCTCACACGATAGCACTGGCATTACTGCAACAGTCTGAGACTACCACCTAAGAGCAGTAGTATTTTACCACAAAACTGCTGTATTTATCAAAGCTCTTTTATCAGAGTATGTAACACTCTGGACAACAGGAAAAAAAAAAACAGAGTTGTTAATTCTACCTACATTTTCACTCAGAAAAGATCATAATTCTGCCCTTAAGGCAATAATTTTTTTTTCGGAGGTTAATCTGAGCATAAACTGCGACAACAATTTTTGGACTCTAGTCATTTATGTTCCTGCAAAACTGTTTTGTGTTCAAAATTAACACTTACACTGAATATGCAGCGATATTAGATGGTTCCCATCGGGCTTAAAGCCTACAGAAAACCGAGACAACTGTTACTCCTCTATGCCTTTTAGCAAACTGCAAGTGAGAAATCCCATATCAGATCGCAATATTGATTTCATTTCCTCACTGGCGCCTGACAACGTCCAAACTGTAGCCTCTCAGGTGAGCAAGCATACTACAGACAGAAACAAACCTCTCCTCAGCCCAGTGCTGTGGGCAGAACCCTGGGCATTCAAATTCAGAGGCAGTTACCACACTGTTCTAATACTTACCTTTACTGGAGGTTTTGATAGCTAGGCCTCAGGAGAGGTAAGCAAATTTATTTTGGAAAATAGATGAACTTAAAGCCTAGTCACTCTTAATGCTTAAATGCAAGATCACATCTAGGATGGAATTAGACAGGGATCCTTGAGCATCAGCCAGGGATCCACCACTTTGGTCCTACCTCCACTATTCAGCTTGTGTGACAGCACATCCACTTTCTCCTGCAGTTTGTCATACATTGTCACAATCTGGGCAACAGCACGTCGGGAGGATTCCACACGCTCTTGCAGCTGAGATTCTATCTCCTCACTAGTGCTGCTGGCTAGGGTTGCTAGGAAGGAGAATGCTGGCTCCAACCCTTCACCTAGGAACAGAAAGAAGCGCAAAAAGTAAATACGCTCTGGCAGAAAAATAACACTAGTCTTCATAGTCAGAAACCCGGTGACAGCCCTTAGAAAAAGAAACCAGTAGCATCCACAACTGAAATCCATATTTTCCACTGTCCCCAGCCACATGCCTCACCTCTTTCCCTTTCATCTTTGCGTTCCTGATTACTGTCCGAGTCTGGTTCAGGTTCTGGTACCACAAGTGCTTTTCTTTCGGACAGGAGGTCTCCAAGGCCTTGGTCCAGGTCAAAACGTTTAAGGATGATGCGGATATTCTCATCAAACTGAGTAACAAGGAAAGACAAGACAAAGGGTGAACATATAGGTGAACAGAGGGCACAAGAAGAGCAATATTTAAAAAATACATACATCACTCCAAAAGCAATGCCTCCTATTTATTTCCACTGAAACTACAACAGATAAAAAGAGCACAATGACATAATTTGATATAGCAAATATTCGGCTACACAACTCTATTTTTCAACATAGTCATCACCATTAGCTATGCATTTTTGCCTGCAACAAACAACAGTTTGCATGCCACACGTCATCCCAGTGGAGGTCACTCACTGTTTCGTAGCTGCTGTGGACATCCTTGCTTCATAAGCACTTCCATGTCAGATGCCATTCTGTCAGACTGCCCCTCTGCTGCCATCTGTCATGCAGCAACAAAATGTAATACTGTTGGGAAGGTTCAAACTTTACTGTCATACCACCAGCATCTGCCTCTAACATTGTGGGCCAACAGAATGAAATAGGAGGCATTACTTTCAGAGCAGCCCTTGCACATTACTAACTTGATTCCAATAACGGTTGATAATCAGCAGAGAAGCATCATCAGTGGCCTGCCGACGCTCTAGCTTCTCAATGTGTTCCCGCAGCTCATCTTCAATGGCTTGCCGCTGGTCAAGCATCTCTGCTAGTTTACGGTTCTTGGTCTGCAGGGTCCGGATGTCCAACTCCTCCTGTGCAGAAGCACAAGTCAGTGGCACATTCCTCACAAACCAGTTCATAAGGCTCATCAAGGGAGCGAGACAGTTTTGTTCCCAGATAAGAAAAATCAAGAAGTCGAGAGGCAGTATGCAAGGAAGACATACCGTTGAAGAAACGCCACCAAGCTTAATGGTCTCCACCGTGGTCCCCGAGTCTTCAACCCCTGCCTTTTTCTCTGGAGGTGCAGAAGGGCCAGGCTCTCCAGCTGCCCGTTTATTGCCAGCTCCAGACATGGTTGGTGAGACATATAGGCTCCCCCCTTCTCCAAGTTCTGCCTAATCATTAAAAATCACCGTTACAAGAAAAGCAAACACACCAACCTAACCATAACCAATTCATTATTATAACCAGATACCCAACACAGTGCAGAATACGTAGTTCAGGTGGATTTGGAAAATACTGGTCAAAAGTTAAAGCTTAAAAGACACCACTGGGTTTAGCATTGTGAACAGCAACATGATGGAAAAAAAAAGGATCCTCCATGAGAACCACCGATCTCTGATGTTCAAATGGAAGCACTGCATCTTACCATGCTTTGGAAAAAAAGTTTCATGCAGCTTTCATCTCTGCTTTTTTAAACACTTCATTTTAAGAAAAATGATTTGAGTTAGACTTTCACAGGGTATGCCTGAAACTTCCTGACACTGTGGATACATGGCACCTGTTCACTTCACACCAATCAAACTGCTCTTACTGTACCAACATTCAAAGTCAGTTAAAGCCAAAGGAAGCAATACCTTGAAGATGAGCCCTCAGAGATTCTACAGAAAGAACTTTTATATCCTAATGAACTGCACAGCAATCCTTAGTAAACTTTTGTAGAAGAGTTCTGTTTTATCAGAGATACAGACAAATGAGAAGCATACTTATGACCAAGTCAGTGGAATTTTAAAAGCTCTGGACTACTAGTTACACAATCACAGAGCACTTGAGGCTGGAAGGGATGTCTGCTGATGACCTGTTCAGTGCTCACAAATAAACCAGACTCAGCAAGAACAGGGCCAAGGGCCTTGCTCAGCCAGGTTTCTACTATCTCCAGGGACTCCATAATCTCCCTGAGCAACCTGTTCCAGTGCTTGACAACAACCTTTACTACCAAAACATTTTTCCTTGGGTTTTCTTGAATTTTCCCCACATACTAATTTACTAAACCAATAATTTTTTCCATAGAGGGTTCCCAAAACAAACACTGCAGCTAGTGCTGGAACACAAAACAAAATACATCTTCATTAGATTCAAGCAGCATTCTCGTCCCATACTCAAAGGTTTTGGCCAGTTTAATACATAGATCTCTACCTCTAAACTATGTGAAGTCCAGGAGACAATGAAATGCAGAGTATACAAATAAAGTTAATATTATTCCATTTTAATCCAGAGTTTCATTTACAGAACAACTATGGGTTACAGACTGAACCAGACTGTTGCTATATATTTGAGCTCTACTGAAAGTAATAAGGCTACTGTATTTTTAAGATACAGGCAATAACACTGACTGTTCTGCCAAACCTTTTTCAACAAGCGTTTTACCACGACAAAGCCTTTCACCATATACAGAACGGTAACTCTCTCTTAAATGCGTTAATGAAATACACATTAGCCCTCCATTCCTGTAACCTACCTTGAAATATAAATACCAAATAAATCTCAGGAAATATCAGAAGTAATCAAAGATAATTCCAATTTAACTACTTTCTCCTTCTTAGCAACACCCTCCCACAACACCCACGGCTCCCCTGCTACCTCCGGACACACACAGGCCTACAGCCGCCCACCCCACCACGCGCCTCTGCACCGCTCGCTGTCCCACGGCACAAACCGTCCCGCAGGCCCACCCCCGCGCACGGCCGCCAGCACGCCCCTCCCTCACGCACCTCACCGCCCGGCGCAGCCTAACCTATTCCAGCCGCTGCGCTACAGACTGGCCGCCCCCCCCCCCCC
>PPHD01009785.1:0-20287 GCA_002909625.1 Bambusicola thoracicus | reverse complement strand
CCAAAACATCCCTTTCTGGAGATATTTCTAAGCTAAAACTGTTGTTCTGTGTTGCTTGGCTACTTTCCTGTGCTTTTAGGTTACACACCCTGCCTCTCAGAAGTGCCACTATAAGGCTTTTGTCACGACCTTTCTGCTGACATCATGTTTCTGATGGGGATTTCTGACACTTATCAGTCCCATGTGCCTTTTTTTTTTTCCCTCTGGAAGGGTCTCTTGCACCAATTTTGCATCAGAAGGGATATTTTCTTCACCCCACATTCCAAAGCAGATGCTGAAAAGGATGAACTCGTTGTGCTTTTCTTGACCTTGAGATGCTGATGTGCAGATGAAGAATGGGGAGAATGGAGTTTCAGCTAAATTTAAACAAGCTGGATCTAAATTCTTCTTCCTTGTCCAAACCCATCGTCTTTGGTCTTCTTTGGGCAATGGATAGAAGTTGGCACCCCAGGAAGGGGCTTCATCCCCTACAAGGGTACCTGTGTCAGACAGGAGGATGAGGTTGTCTGTAGGCCTATGGCCCTGCGCTACATTCACTAAGTGAATAATTAAGGTCTCATTCTGCATGCAGACTGAGAGTCAAAAATAAAGTCTCCGTGCAAGTGGGTTGTCTGAACACCTGCTGCAGTCAGAGGTCTCTTCAGGTCAGACCATGGGCACTAATTAGGAGGCTAAACACAGGCATTTATTCTCATCTGAGAGTCCTAGGAAGTCCTTCCCTGTTTGTGCAGGCACTGCAAAAAGGTCTTCACCTCCTGTTAATCCTGTGCCACCTCTGTCGACCCTATACAGATGTCTTGAATACACCCTTAAATCTCAAACAACGCTAGCCCTCCCCATGCAGGTCAATAAATCATCCTGTTAACAGAATCATAGGCCTGGGAAACCTGATCTAGCTGTGCATGTCCCTGTTCATTGCAGAGGAGTTGGGCTAGATGACCTTTAAAGGCCCCTTCCAACACTAAGGGTTCTATGATGCCATGATATGTGGATCTTCACTGCCCAATCTGAGAGGTCAGTGGGTGCCTCACCTGTAGGCACCCACTGAAGTGTCTCAGTCTACACATCTCTGGTGTCTCTTGCTCATTAAGTAAACAAAAGAGTGAGATGGTGTCAATATGTACACGGAGGGATGCACATGGGAGCAAGGGGAGAGGTAGATCAGTGTGATAGGTCAGTAGATCTACTGTGATAGACAGACAGAGGGGTCCTGGGCCATCTGGGCAGTCTTTGTGTTCTGCAGCTCTTGCAGATTTGTACCCATCCCATTTCCAGTCTGTCCTTTGTTGCTTTCTTATGGCAGAGATGTGATTTTTTTTCTCACCAGTGGCAATAGTTATTGAGTGGCAACTCAATTACAGTGCGTTCTTGAATCCATAGGGTGCTGCCAAGGGGAGGGGAAGATCAAGGCTGCTGTGCCCTTCCCTCCACACATCTCCCTCCCCGCAGGGGCTGTGTGGATCTCTTAAGTGAAGTGTTAGCATGAGGAGCAGCCGGTATCTGGCTAGCAGGCTGCCATGCCTACAGGAACCACATCTGCATCTCAGCATGGCCACTGCTGGGGAAAATTGAAAGGGAAATTCAAAGGGAGATGGCACAGTCGGGAGGGACCATGGGAATCCCATTCTTGTGTGGTCTGAACTTTGTGTCCTCTCCCTTTTGCAAAGGTTGTTTCACCCCATTTGACTGATGTTCCTACTGTCATATGCTTCTGTGGAAAGCTTGCAGCATCTCAGTGTGTTTTACAGAGAATGGAGCCTTTGATTTTATAGTGAGATGACGAGAACATAACTGTAGTTGGTCCTGCATCTCCCAGGAAGTCAAGGAAGTTCTCTTTCTGTCTGGTTGATCTCTCCTCTTTTCCTCACCCAGAAAGCACTACCTATGAAAGCAGACCACTGGGAGCTGCCCCAAATTTTACCAGACACTCATTAATTAGGAGCCTAACTGGGGCTATACGTCTTGAGCACGTTCCAGGAGGGTCTGTGGGAAGGAAGGGCCTGAATGATGGCATAACAGCCACTATAGCTCTTTTCCCCCTGCTGAAAGAAAATAGCAGCTTTGCAGGGTTTTTCTCAAACTCACGACTGCTTCCCTGCAAAGAAGGAGTTTTCCTCTTGACAAATAGCAGTGTGGCCCACTGGCAAGGGGGGTGAGTAAGGAGGTAACATCCAAACTCTCTTTAACGCATGATGCCTTTAACCAGCACTGTCAAAACCTTTCCCCCCAAACATATATTCACTCACTTAAGAAAATAGCAGGTCCATGGGAACAATAAACCCTCTGTTGCCCCAATGCATTTATGTTGGCTCACTTAAGCCTGAGCACTGACACTGAGAGGAGCAGAGGTTTTTTTCTTCCTTCTGTTCCTAAAGCACACAACCTTTTCCCATTGGAGTTACAGGAAAGAGCCCCATTAGCACAGGACTAAGGTTTTGTTTAGGGGCCTCCAAGATGTATAGAAAAGCTCACTGGAAAGCACTTCCCTCCGGTAGAAATTGGCACCTACCAACACAACGTGTCTTCTGCCTCCGCCTCCCTTCCATTGATGGAGGAGTCAGCAATAATTGGGTCTGTCTTCATCTGGTCTGGTCATTGGGTCTGTCTTCATCCCTGCCACTAACCTACTGGGATTCACACGGCTATGCCTCGTCTTCCCTCCTCGTATGCTGCAGTTTCTGTCCCTGCTGGTGGTATTTCCTTTATTTCTGATGGAAATGGTGCTCGGTGGCACAGTTGCCTGACTCCTAGAGCTTGGGATCCTTTGCTGCCCGTGGGCTTATCGAACCATCTGCTTTGTTTGACAGAAAGGGGCGAAGATTCATTGAATGTGTCATAATTGCTTGGAAAGACTGAGATGAAAACAAACATCTTTCAATAGCTGAAGGCTGTTGAGAAATGACTTTTATGCTTTTTGTCATATGAGTGGAAAACTGAAACTTTTCTGCTTTCCTTTGAAAGATTGCTTGCATCAAAGGAGAAAAAAAAGGGGAAAAAAATCTCTTTTTTCCATAAATCTTCTTCATTAATATCAATAGGCAGATGGAAATATTTCACAGAGAAGCAGAAGGCGCTGTTATATGGAATCATCGTTAACTGTGTTCAGAGTTGAAAGATCAGACAAAGGTCTGGAATTTCTTCTTCTTAAAGCTCAGGAGATCTCTAAATAGGAAGAGATATATGAAAGAATGAAAGCTCCCAAAAAGGCCGGGCCAAGTTTTGATTCATTTGCAGATGAGCCATGTCTCAATCAGGGGGAAAAAAAAGAAAGAGGACATATTAATCTAAGGGGAATATCATAAAAATGTCATGCCTAAGATGTGTCAACTAGCAAAAGTTGTTCTGGCAGCTCCATTTCCAGCAGCACAAGCGTGTGCTGAAAGAACATTTTCAGTCCTCAGATTCATCATGTTTGTTGCAGACATCCAGTGTGGCGGAGGATATATTAGATGTTATTTTATTTCACCCAAACAAAGGGGCTCTTAAAAAAGGCCGTGTTTATTTGACAACACAAAAAAGTCCTCGGAAAAAGAAAATTTACTGCCGAAGTCAGAAAATAAACGCATGGTCAAAAAACAATAGTTTCAATTTTGAGTTTCAGCACCCTGTTTTGAACCAGGAGTTGAGTTTGATGGGCGTGGGTTCTGACTGGTTTCTTCTGGTAATCGAACATCAGTTTTATTGTTGTGTTGTCTTGAACTGAACCTGAACCCGCACTGGATGCAACCATACCCAACTCCAAAATTGGAGAAATTGCGGCCCATCTTTAGAAGACCTTCCTAATTCCAGATTTGGTATTCTCTCACTCCATGAAACCAGATTCTGGACCAACATCTCATCCAACAGGCCCCTCCACTGCAAGCGACAGATCAAGTTCCGAGGCAGATGTAACCGAGCTCAGTCTCTCATCTTTGAAATGGCTGATAGGACAAGAGGGAATGGCCCCGTGTTGCACCTGGGAAGGGTTGGATTGGGTATTAAGAAGAATTTCTTCCCCCAAAGAGTGGTCAGGCACTGGCACAGCTGCTCAGGAAGTGGTGGGGTCGCCATCCCTGGAGGTGTCCAGAACTGTGGAGATGTGGCACTGAGAGATGTGGTCAGTGGGCAATATTGGTGGTAGGACGGTTGGGCTAGATGGTCTTACAGGTCTTTTCCAACCTTAATGATTCTATAGTTCTATGCATCTATGATTCTACAAATGTCCAGGCTGGTTACATCCCAGTCCAAAAAGCTACATCTATATTAAGAAATGAAATAGATTAAGGCTTCTGTTTAGCTCCTAACACCAGGTTGCTTAGGCATGATAATGCTTCTCATGGCTAAACTCTTCTTCCTCTGAAGACGATGGCCTCACCCATCCTCTGAGTTAAAACCCGTTGTTCTGTCCCATCAGGGGTGCAGCCCAGGGGCCGTGTTGGTGTCGATACACTCCATGTTCAGGGGCTCTGAGGATTCTGAACAGCTCTCTTTTCTGGGAAGAGGCAGCAGTGGAAAGGGCCAGGCATCCCAGCTAGGCAGGGAGTTTTCCCTGCAGGCAAAATCCTTGGCAGCCGTTTCGCAGAAGGTGGCAGGTCTGCAAATGAATTCACCCCAGCACGACTCTATCAAAGTCAAAGCAGAATAACCCCTCTGAGGTCAACTGAGGAACATCTGGGATGAATTTGGCTTACTGAAGCTGTCTGTATTAAAAATAAGCAAACAAACAAACGTGCCAATTAACCCTGCTCCCCTCTACAGAAGTACGTGTCGCAGGGTTAACTTTATGGGTTATTTTATTTAAGGCTAGAAAATCAGCTTACTAGCCCCAAGCACAGGCTGGTTCTGCATTTAAGATCCAAGCCAGGAAGAAGACGATTGGCTTTGATTCCTCCTGATCCCTGTCCAGAAGAAGTTGTGTCTTAGTTTATTAAGATTTAAGGGTCCGGGCTTGACTGCTAGCCCAGACTCAGGAGTTTCCCTTAGAGATTCTTTATGTACACTCATTTTCACATATAGCTAATAAAGAGCCATCCCCATATTTTATGCTGACTGTTCCTGATTTTATGAACAGGAGAGAAAAACATCAGTGGCTGCTTGGAACATGCTAAAATAATTTAATCTAAATTACAGTTCATGGGGTTTTTTTTGTTGTTGTTTTAGGTTTCATGGGATGATGAATTATTTATCACTTCCTTACCCAGATCCCCTTCTCCTTTATTTTCATCTCCTCATTGGATGCTGATGGTTTAAATATCTCTACTTCCTATTAGGCCTTCTTTCAGGCCATCAAGTGACTTCTTTAGTGTTTGGAACTTAAATCGTTATCTCTGCCTATGAATGCACACGCAAGCGGAGCAATTTACCTACAAAATAACATGTTATTTCCCATGTCACTTTCCCTATATCATCATCTGTCTTGACAAGAGACAGTGTGATACGGGCACTTGTGTCAGTGTGCCATAAAACTCTCCTTCCAAAGAGGATTCCTCCAAAACGTGCACACACATTTATGGCGTTGAAGAAATTCTACTATTTTGATGGGAGATAGATAGAATCAATTGTATTCTGCCCCAAAAAAGTCTTCCTCTGGGAGATGTGAAGCACCAGGAAGCAGAAATCAGCCTCCAAATAGTGGGCGAGGTGGTGGTGGGTTGACAGTTGGACTTGATGATCTTGGAGGTCTTTTCCAGCCTTAATTATTCTATGGGTGGTTAACTATCTAAACTGAGCACGTGACGGTCTTCGCTGATTAAAGTGCCATTCATTGCGCTGTGATAGAAGGGATAAAAGGGGAGTTCAGCATGTGAATAAAAAATAAAATGAGGTAGCAGGATTTCCCCCTATAAGACAAAAATAATCAAGAATTATAATTTGGCTTGGATTATTTTAACATAGCCCAGTCCACTGAATTTGAACAGTATCAGATAAATTAGGGAGAATAAATCCAACCATGGTTATTAAGCGCGATATTGCAGATGTAAATTTAGGAAGGAGCTTAAATTTAGGATTGGAGTAGAGGATCTCCAGAGGTCCCTTCCAACTCCCATGGTTCTGTGATCTCTCATGGTCTCAGTCTGTACTGTAGCTATAAGCAATGTAACAGCAGCACACTAAGAAAATCAGGCATTTTTCTGGCATCGCTTGTTTCCTATTAACAATTAGGCAAGGCTTGGAGGAAGAAGTCATGCTTTTTATTAAGCCAATGATGTATTAAAAAATCAGACTAGCTTTCAAGCACAGCTTCTTTTTGAGGTTTGAAATAAAAGAAAGAGTTGTCTCTACTCCATGGAAGCTTGGGAACAATTGCTTGCAGTTGAGTTGATCAGGTCAACCAGGGCATCGGAAAGCACTGATGGTTGGTACAAAGCGGGAGTGTTGGGAAGGTGAAAAATATCTATAAAAAGAGATGTTAGTTACGGAGGGGAAACATAAAAAAACCTGTAAATCTATATTTGAATCCATTCCTTTCACACCATTTTTACTGGCTGAACAATCATTTTTAATAACGGGTTTTAAAACGTCTCCCTCTAACCCAGACTATTACTAAAACTTTTTGGAAAATCAGATTTCCACCCCAGGGGAAATGCCAACTTTTCTACTTCTTGCTTTCCTTCCAAATTGGAGCACAGAAGTGAAAATCTGAAACTTCTTGTGAAACGGCGTTTCCAAAAGAGCCCTCGTTGGAAATAGTGAAATATGTCTTGTCCATAACGTTGACCCGGTGCATTTCAGCATTGTAGGATTGTTTCTAGCTGATGGTCTGTGATCGTTCTGCTTTGACAGTGCTAAAGATTTCACTTCGATGCTTCAGAAATGCTTTGCATCAAAATAACAGCACGTTGGGAGATATTAAAGCCGTGGACAGACGTCATTTTAGAAGTCAAAACACCATCAAACAAAGCAGCAATGTATACTACAGCAGACTTTGTCTCACCAGATGTGTGCTCTCGCCATTCTAAGGGAAAGGAGAAAACTGAAATGGGAAATTCAAAGTTGCAGCGACGCTTTTTTTTGTCGTCTTTTTTTTTTTTGTTCTTCGCAATTTTGTCAAGAATTTCACGGAAATTGAGCTACACCCACCAAATATTTGGTTTTCTTTGATGTTGCTTTTGCCGACAGAAGATGGTCCCGTCCAGAATTTTCCACCAGCCCTGCTCAGAACGTGCCTTGGCTCTCAGCAGCGCAGGTAGGCACAGAGCCAGCTCTGAGAAACCTGCGGACCAATGCTGGCCTCGCATGGATGTCCAACAGGGGCCAAAGAAGGAAGCATTATTAGTATAAACCCCTTCGGTCAGCCAATCTGCGTTCAAAACCACCAAGTGGGCAGAGACTGCTCTTCACGTTGTGGAGCAGAGCTGCCAGAGCAGCCTGGTGGATGTGTTTGGTTAGGTGAGAAGATGGCAGTGATGTCCCATGGCGCACAGGGTGCAGTAAGAAGCAACATAGCATCTTTGTGCACCACTGCAGTACAAGGGTGAAGAGTAGTCCCTGGGTGTTTCTTGGAGTGGTGGAAGTTAATCCTTAGCAGAGCTGTACCCTACATGTCTGAGGTCTACGTCTAACTTCTTGTTGTTGTTGGAGAATAAGAACTTGCAAAACTTTTCCTAGCTCATCATCCTGACTAAGTTAATAGATGCATGGAATGGCAAAGTGACCACTTCCAAACCCCACACTTGTTTGGATGATCACAATTTGCTCAGACAGGTTTCCAGCAGCTTTCATGGTGTTTGGGAAGGGAGAAGAAGCGGGACAGAGAATGGGACAAGCCATTTCTATGAGCTTTCTTCTTTTATTCCCACGTAGAAAGAAGGATTTGGCTGAGGAGGTGAGAACTTTGTTCTCACACTCTGCAGGCTCTTCTGTCCCATGCCTTCACACATGGCTGCAGCCAAGCTGTCCCGAGGATAGGGAGGAGAGCAAGCTGCAGCCCTCCAGTGGGGGTGAAACACTTATTCCAGGAGAACCATGGGAGTAATTCCACCAAAAAGATATCCAGATGGCTCCGTTTGCTGCTGACAGATCTTCAGGATGGCTGAAAACCAGAGTCCATCTGTCTGCTCCATTCCTGGAGCACCCATGAGCCAACAGTACGCAGCCATTCCCAGCAGGTTCTATGCTCCCGTTGAACCACTTCACAGGGCTTGCAAGACCTGGTGAAGCCATCATTGCACCCATTCATCTGTCATAGGGCAGAATTAGCTGCTTCTAGATGGTGATTGCTAACGATGTGGCCTTGCTTGCACTCTGAACCTGGCTGGTAGGCTCTGGGGGAGCAGCTCGGTAGGGCACTGTGCCCTGAAGTTGGCTAGAGCCTCATGCAGCATAATCTGGAGATCAATACCATCCAAGGCCCAGAGATGAGAAGAGGAGGAAGCATGAGGTGCCCCAAAACCTGGGCTCAGCCTTTGTCCCCAAGGAGGCTATGTTCAATAACGCCACTATGTTCAATCCCCCCACATGAGCCATGCATCCCAGGCCTCCTCATTGCATGAAACCTCCCGGAGCCGTGCCAAAACTCCAAGCCCTGCATGGCACTGGATTTACATTTCTTCGAGGGCCTAACACGTTTTCCTTCCCTCCCCCTGTCCCCAGAGAAATGGCTGTTTGGATCATTACTGTCCTTAATTGTTGATATATGAGAGCACATTGCAGAGGTTTGTTATTCTTGGACTGGGTGGGAGGTGGACCTTTCCAGCAATGTGTCAGGGCTCGGTGCATGGAGCTGTGCTTTTCGGGGCCCTTTGTCAGAGACAGAACTATATTTCAGCTGGAGGCCATTTGGGATGCTAGGATGGGTTTGCTGGAGGTGCCAGAGGGTGGTCACTTGCACCCCTCAATGAGGAATGGCTGATTTGCTCTTTCAGGGGTGGACACAGGCATCTACCTTTTGTGGGGAGGGGAAACTGTGGATGTAGGCAACAGCAGGTGTAAGCCATCAGTCCTCATCTTCTCTCCCTTCCACTATTTCTGCCCACATGAAGGTGTAATTAGAAGCAAGAAGAAAACGTGGCCCCTCTTTTTTGGAGGGAGGTATTGTCTTCAGTGTCTCCTCTGTCCTTCAGCTGTTTGGGCCTATAGGCTGATGCTGGATTGGTGCATCTTTAGGGCCAAACACGTCTTCCCTCCTTCCTTCCTGTCTTGCTTGCCTAATTCATACCTAGAGCAGATTTCTTTTGTAGCTCCTTCTGATAAACAGTCTTCTTCTGCCCCAGATAGAGATGTGGAGGTGCATTTGTTGGCAACCCTGCCCACAACAAGGGTTGTGGAGCTTGATGATCTTTAAGCTCCCTTCCAACCTCAACCATTATATGATTCTATGATTTAGAACAACAGCCAGTTTCACATCCTTCTCTTTTTCTGTGTGTCTTGTAGGAAGGCATCGGTGCGTTCCACTAACAGCAACTTCAAAGATTGTCTGCACTGTTTTGAATGGTTTAGATGACATCAAATCTAAGACTGCTCTGATGGGGGCGTGTAGGCAAGTATATATTTGTGCATGTCATCTGCACCTACAGTGATAAATACACAATGATAGCAGATAATGTATGTAAGGGGATGGATGAATGAATAAACAAGTGGATAGATGAGAATAACAGAGAAAGGAAGACAGAATCTGAGTGGGTATGCAGCAAGATCAATGTCCTATTATTTAGTCTCCAGTTTATACTACTTTATAAATGCTGTCTTTGTTTCACTGGATCTTGGAATGATGAGGAGAAGCTAATTCAGAATTTTCTGGAGGGTGGGAATGTTTGAAGCAAATACCCCCATAGGGAACATCATGACTGTGTACTGAGAACAGCATGGCAGGGCACTTTAAGGAGCTGAGCTACTTAAATAACTCTTGGAGCCAGGTTCTCAGCTGCATGCCCATGATACAGCCCCTTCTCACAATGTCTGTCACTCCCTGGATGCACTGTAGACATCTCAGCACTGCTGAAAACCAAGGTTTTGGTGATGATTAATAACTAACAGATTTTTTTCCACCAGGGGAAAAAAACAAAACAACTCACAACAATTAGGATGGGTTTCCAGCCTGTGGGCGTTTGCTGGGTCTGATGATCAGAAGTGTAAACAATACTAAAATAATGTCCTGCTGCCCCCCGGGGCTTTCTGGGGAACAGAGTGTCCAACTTGCTTCCATTTCAGGGTAGGGGAGAGGCGGTGCTGTTCCTTACGGTGAGGACAAACATGCATGGAAAATAACAAAGGGAACCATAGTAAGGAAAAAAGTTGTAGAGACAAAGGGAAGTGCAACTAGAGAATGGTCAGATCTGGGGCAAAAAGTGGCCTTTTACCTCCAGCAGGATATGTCTTGGATGAGTGAAAAGGCAACAGGATGCCAAGCTGCACTTTCCCCGGCCCTATCCCTGCTACCATGGAAGCGGTGCTCTACGAAGACCATAGAATCACAGAATCACCAAGGCTGGAGAAGACCTCCAAGATCATCCAGTCCAACTGTCCACCTACCCTCAATACTTCCCCACTAAACCACGTCCCTCAGCACAACATCTAAACCTTTCTTGAGCACAACACAAGATGGGACGGCCTGTCATTGTGAAGGGGCTGTCCTGCATCAACCTGGCACACAAAGGTCTTAGAGAATCACAGAACCTTTTGAGTTGGAAAGGAACTTTAAAGGTCATCTAGTCCATCAACTGCCCCACAGCGCCCCGTTTGCTATGTTCTTCCCAAATGGCATTTCCATCTCTGAGGGTAGGTGGCTTTCAGAATCAGATCAATGATTTGTTAATTGACCAGTTCAGTAAAGAGAATTCTCTGTGTGTCTGCAAAGGAGTGCTTGAGTGAAATGAACACGGTGGGTCCAGTGGGTCACCAAGCTCAGGAATGGAATATTGCTTGTGTAGGCAGAGGAGAGAACAGGGACAACATGTAAATCCTGCAGTGAAAGTTCATGAATTTACTGATCTGAAGGTGTAAAAGCCCATGTCTTCCATCTGCCCCATCTGTCTCTCCCTCTGTTTTTGAAAACTCATTGTATTCTTTCCAGCTTCCCCACACGTAATCATATACTCTCTGTATTATGTCTTTATTCATCTGCCAAACTGCATGTCGCCATTTTATTTTATTTGCTTCCATGGCAATTTTCAGTCCCAACATTGCTCAGTGGATTTTAACTTGCTGAGCCCTAGCCTTCTTCCATCCTAACAGTTAAGAGTCACATACTCCAGAACAAAACCCCCTCACTTCAGCAAAATATGTGTAGTAGGAAGGTAAAATAGAAAACCTGGGAACTACAGACACAGTGATTGTATTTACACCAACACATCCTACAGAGCCATAGGGCCAGTTCTACAGCACTGAATGGCTGGTACGTGCTCTTCCTGGCTGTACCATGTCTGTTTTCAGGCAGTACTTTGGAATGGTTTTAATCAGATCCTGTAGCTTCAATGTCCAGTAGTCAGCAGCACTGCTCTGGTAGGCCACGGGTATCTTATGGGTACATCAAGGAAGCATGTCAGATGTTAGGCACTGAGTTCCATGTTGTTTATGTCTGACCTGGGATCAATCCTGGTGATTCCTGTAGCCAGGCTTCCTGCTCTAGGTGTCACAGTCACCAACTCCGACAGCCGTGTCTCTATCAAGGAAGCTGCCCTCCACAGCAACATCCAATTAGTAATATATTTCAGAAAGGACAGGGAGGACTTTCTCCACCTGGCTTTAGATACTTAGGGACCTTGTGTCTATGTGAAATACCCCCTTTTTGTGTTAATGGGCCCAGAACAATATCTTGTTACCACCCTAACACCAGCCACAGCCCATAATGTAGGTCTTACCTTTCAAGTTGGATCCATGCTTGTTTATACTAAATAAAGAGCAAAACTGCATATTTCCAGGAACAAGGGCAATTTAACGGGATTTAATGTAGGTAATCATCTGGAAAAAAATGGGAAGATGAACTTGTCCATTGTATTCATTTCTGGACTTTGGCAACCAACCAACCAAACAAGAACCTGAGTGTTGTTTGTTTAACCTCCTGGGTGTGTAGTTTTTCATCCCCCATGAAATTGCTAGTATTTCCAGCTTCCAGCTGGTCCAGGAATACCCAAGAGAGGAGAGGGGTTCTTCTGTGGAGATTTTGTTTGCTTGTTTTTTCTTTAAATTTTTTTTACCAGAATTTTGGCACATCTACTCCCACTGTTGGCCTGAACTGAAAAACACTGAGGTACGGTGAATACTATGGAGCAAAAGAAGGTTATTCAAACCTTCTCAGGCCTCTGGTAAGGTTTACTGTTGGTTCATTTCATCTTATATGCAAGTTTTGCCAAGAGATGCCTCTTCTTTTGTAACAAAAATACTCAAATCTTATGGTCATGTTCTTGTCTGGAGAAGTTGGAGTGTTATTCTCAGCTTTGAAATTGTGTTCTCAGTTTAGAGGCATCCTTCCTGTTCTTGAAGACTACTTCGTGGCTGAAGAGTTCTTCTGGAATTAACAGAGAATTACTCATCCATACGGAGAACGAAATGTCTATGAGCTAAAGTACCAAAGGAAATAGGCAACAATTTTGGGATAACACAGATATGTTTTATACTGGAGCCTCAAAGCGACACTCGGCTAAGATGTGTTGAGAGTGGGAAAAGGAATGATTGAGAATGTAGCCCGTAAACAGGTGCAACTATGGTTTGTGTGGTGGTAAGAAGTTTTCACAGCCACCTAACCCTAACCGTAAATATAACTCTAACCCTAACCCTAACCATAATCACAACCTTAACCCTAACCCTAACTGTGACCATAACATTAACCCTAATCCTAACCATAACCCTAGCCCTAACCCTACCTCTACCCCTACTACCCTAACCCTAACTCTAACCCTAACCCATCTCTGTGAGCAGATGTTCTTGTGAGATGGATGGCTGGTCTGACCCAACAGGGAACAGTGGTCTTCCCTGTATGATAGGCACTCAGAAAATAACCCATTTTGGGCCAAAAACAAAAGTGATTTTTGTATAATTTGTATCTAGAGGTTTACTTTTCATCATTAAATTCCAACAAAATGGTAGATTCCAAAGTGCATGCTAATTTTTTCATTAAAATGCCAGATTTTAGAAACAAATTGGATTCTTTTCTCTCTTTTTCATATCTTTTTTTCCTCTTTTTTTCCTGTATTCAATGACAATTTTCATCTACCTCCTCTCCTTTCCCCTTCCTCATATTCAGGCTGTGTAGTTACCAATAGCAATTTCCAGCAAACTCAAGAGCCACCTAAAGCATTTGTATGACCACAGCTTCACTTCTCTGCAATCATTTTCTTGTTTTTCTTATTTTCTAGTTTTTCTCTTTCTGTATTTCATCTTTTTCTCTGCTACACCTGAAGTCCATTGGACTCACCCAACCCCTTTACTTCTTCTTCCATTCCCCAGAGGTGTCTGTGGTCCTCTCCTTCCTTCTGGTTTCCCAGCTGACTATTAACTGACTAACCAAAGAGGCAGCCTTCAGTTAAAATGTATTTTTTTCTAGTATGTTGTGTGTATTTTACCTATTGGCTTTCCATTAAATGAAAAGGGTAAGAAAAGAACTTAGACCAAAGCTTATATTTACAGTAAGAATTGCAGTTTTAACTGGGAAAAGAACGTTATTCTCTCTCTGTTTGATCCAGGACTACACTGGTCTGCTGCTCTTTGCCAGCAATAAACCATTCCCAGTGATTAATTTATACAGTGCACTGACGAGCCTTAATATTCCCTTGCCTCCTGCTCCGAAGTTCCATTTTAATTGATAGCCAAGTCAGAACAGTCCTTGCTTGGTGCTACAGGTAAGAAATAAATTGCTCTGGAGGAGGTGATGTTAGGTGATCTGCTGGTTTCTTCCTTGTTAAAATCTGTGGATCTACACATGCAAGGTTTATTCCACCTTTTTGGATAGTCAGCATAGATTTGCAATGCTCACAAGCTTGTAAGTTGCATTTTGTCCCGCTGAATTATCTAAAAACTGCTGGTCTTCTGCTTTCTGCTTATAAATATCACATAGCCTGACGTGTTCTGGTCCCAGTGAGAAGAAACAACAGCAAGAAAACAGAACCAGCTGTAGAAAATTAAATAGAGTGCAGCTTTCCCAGATTCCAGGAGATATTTCTATCGGATTTTCTTTGCTGCGAAGACAACACTCTACCTGTGAGCTTCACTTTCCCATATGTCAGGAAAGTTGGTATTGAGATCAAATTCCCAAAATCAGGCTGACTCATTGGTTTGAAATGGCCTCAGAGGTGTGCAAGCAATGGTGAAATCTGCATCCAGAACAAAGCCCATTCCTCAGAGCTTTTCCTAATTCCCTTGTCCTAATCAGCAGGACAAGAGTACATCCCTTGAGACATTCTCATGGTGCGATAGCCAGGCTCCAGAAGTTGCTCAGCTAGGTGAGCCATCACATCAGGATGAGGTGGAGAGGGAAAACATAATTAACTGAGATAGGGGAGGTTTAGGTTGGATATTAGGAGGAATGTTTTCACCCAGAGGGTGGAGACGCACTGGAACAGGTTGCCCAAGGAGGTTGTGGATGCCCCATCCCTGCAGGCATTCCAGGCCAGGCTGGATGTGGCTCTGGGCAGCCTGGGCTGCTGGTTGGCGACCCTGCACATAGCAGGGGGTTGGAACTAGATGATCACTGCGGTCCTTTTCAACCCAGGTCCATATGGTTCTATGATTCTATGAGTGAGCTCTGGATGGCTGTTGCTCATACACACTTCCATCATTCAGGGAAATTTGCCCCTCAGATGATTTGTGTCCACTGTGTGCTGTCACATCTTGTCATGAAAATGACATTTCGAAGCCCTTTGCAACCTTGCACCACCAGGTAAGCGTAAGTGCAAAGGTCTTCTCTAATTTCATGGAGCTCTTGAGTTTGCCAGGATACGGAAGGCAGGAAGGCCCTGTTAGAAGGAAATATTTCATCCTGTAAAGGGGTTGGCCGTAAGGAAAACAAAATGCATTTACCTTATTAAATAAAAGTGTAATTAGCTGGAAGGAAATGTGAAAGGCGTTAAGAACAAAAAAAGAAACCCTTTTTCCTGAAGTGGGAAGACCACCAATAGTCACCAAAGGGGAGAGAATTTATGATGGTGTGGGGGAGAGTCTGTTTGGAGATACTTTAATGGTAATTTTTAGGAAGAATTTACAAGCATACTCTGCTACTGAGTGGAAAAATACATTGGCCACAAAGAAATTGCTGTTTGCCAAGCCTAATGATTCATTTCTGAGTCATAAATAATAGGTCCCTAATGACAAAGGGTATAAGAGTGGTCGTCTCTTGCCAACTATTTATTAGAAAATAGAGCTAAATCATTAGCTGGGAGCTCTCTTACCGGAAAGCTGAAACCACATTTCTCTATGAAAGGTCATAAGCTATTTCCACAAGAATTTAGACAAAACATTATTGCATTTTAAATCTTTCATCTTTAGCACCGAAAAAAAGCAGAGGAAAAAAAAAAGCGATCGGTTCACCAGAGAACTCCAATTTGTCATGGGGCATCCCTTGAGACTCAAAGGGGTAAGTAAGGAACAGGGGGAGTTTGGAAACACCAACAGCAGTGTCTTTGAGGGTATGGAAATTAATTAGCTTCACCTCCTTTGGAGACCCTCTGACCAGCCTTTGAGACCCCCACCCCAGCCTGCAACCTACTAGCGTGCTGCTGCTTGGTAGGAAGGTGCAGTGATCAGCAGACCATGGGGAACGCACACAGCCCATGACCTCATGGCCAATGAGGTCTGATTTTAACCATTTGATGCCCACTTAGGTTGGATATTAGGAAGAATTTTGTCTCAGAAATAGAGGCAATGCCTTGGAACAGGCTGCTCAGGGAGGTGGGGGTGTCACTGTCCATGGAGGTGTTCCAGACCCATGGAGATGTGGCACTGAGGGCCACGGTCAGTGGGCATGGTGGGATGGGTTGGGCTTGGGCTTGGGAATCTCAGAGATCTTCTCCAACCATAATGATTCCACGATTCTATGGTAAATTTGCGTTCAAAATGGAAGAGGAGCCAAGAAACAAGGACATGGGCTAAGCCACTTGTATGGCTGAAACAAGACGTTCCCAATGACTCACTCTGGAAAGAAGGCTGCCCGGAGAGATGAGCTGCTTGCTCACTGCTCTGGGGCAGGGTGCAGATCTGATGTCCTGCAGGTGACTGGAGGAAATCTGGGAGTCTGTGGCAGAGACTGGGAGAGCAGCTTGGAGGACTCATCTCGCCTCCCTTCCCCTCCGCAGGTGCAACGCATGGGCACTGCCCATCCCAGCTCCCGAATGCCACGAGCAACATTTGGCTAAAGCAAATGCATCTGAAGGGACGTCTCTATCTTCAGACTGACCATTTCCTAGTGCTAATCAACAGCAGCACTTAATTCCCATATATCACATTTATTATCTGTGACTCAAACGTACTCTTGGTTTCCGCCATGAGAAAAGAGAGAACTCTTTGCCATGCTTTGTCAGTGACTCCATTTTAAGTTCAGCAGGGTTCTGTCCATCAGTGAGAGAAATTTTAATTAAAATGCCAAATAAAATCAAGGCAAGACCTGACTTGCCAGAATAGGAAAGTGAATACATAGTTAGGTTTGGCATGGTCTCACCACCCTTCATTTTGGGGAGGGGGTTTCTATAATTGCAGTTGCTGGAATGCTGCGATTATGTCTGAAACAGAAGTTTAATTTTTGGAGAAAAATTATCCAGTTGCCCAGTCGAGAAAGTTTCATTAGAAATGTAAATCATAAACCTATACACTAAATACATACGTGGCTCTGGGCAGCCTGGTCTGGTGGTTGGTGACCCTGCACATAGCAGGGGAGACGAAACCAGGTGATCGCTGTGGTCCTTTTCACCCCAGGCCATTCTATGGTATTCTATGATATTTCTAATTTTTAGGATATCACACAATCCTTGAATTATAGAATTGTTTAAAGGAGCCTTTAAAGGCTATCAGGTTCCACTCCCTGCAGTGAACAGGGACTCCCACAGCTCCATCAGGTGCTCAGAGCCCCATCCTTGCCTGACCTGAGTGTCTCCAGGGATGGGGCACCACCACCTCTATGGGCAACCTGTGCCAGTGCCTCACCACCTTTATCATCAAAAAACTTTCTTCTCATATCAAGTCTAAATCTCCCCTGTATTAGATTTCAATGTTTTTCCATAGGAAGATGATGGAAGGTTGGAAAGGACCTCTAAGATCCCCAGGTCCAACCCCAGCCCACCCCACCATGCCCACAGACAGTGCTGCATCTCCACGGTTCTGGAACACCTCTGAGGATGGTGACCGCACCGTTCTCTGAGCAGCTGTGCCGCTGCCTGACCACTCTTTGGAGATGACGTTTATTCTTCATATCCAACCTGACCCTCTCCAGTGCAATATGAGGCCATCAGCTCTCATCCTATCGCTGTTTCCTGGGAACAGAGGCTGACCCCCACCTCCCTCCAACCTCCTTTGATGTCACCGTGGAGAGCACCCTCCTCTCCCAAGCGCACGCGCTCACACATGCATCCCAAACCTTCACGTTTCCATCTTGAGAGCAAAGTGCAAACTGCACGGAATGAAATGTAATTGCCACGCTCAGAAACCACAGGAAACCTTGTAAATCTTGGAGGAACGTTTCTCTGTTGATGGAGCTGCTTTTTTCTGGTTAGCCCTGAATGCGCCGCGAGGAGCTGAGGGATCTGCCAGAGGTTTATGGTCATTCCCAAAGAAAAAAAGCTGAGTGTGGCCCTGGTGTTCGGTGATGCTCAGCTTTCTCCTTCGCAGAATAAACTGTTCTGCCTCTGCTTTGATAAGCTAGCTTGATTCAGCCCAACACTGTGTCTTCTGCATGTGATAAGAACAGCCGGAGCCAAATGCATTTGCCACGGCACATGCACAGTGCGCACCGTATGGAGACACTAAACTCCCCATGAACTCTGAAGTTTCAACCTTTACAGAGCGAAAAGCAGAGGGCTGTAATTCACTGGGAAGGTTAAACGTGGAAGCTGGGAAGCATTCCTGTAGGGCTTCTGCAGAACATCTGGGCATGGAGTGCAAGAAAATGAGATGAACGCAGGACCCTGAAGACCCCAAGGGGACTTCCAGGGAGAGTGACATTATCACAGGATCATAGAATCATAGAATGGCCTGGGTTGAAAAGGACCACAATGATCACTTGGTTTTAATCCCCCTGGCATGTGTAGGGTCGCCAACCAGCAGACCAGGCTGCCCAGAGCCACATCCAGCCTGGCCTTGAATGTTTATCCACTAGAATCATTCTATGGTTTGTTAGAATAACTCCATGAATCTATGATTCTAGCCTATGATAATGTCATCCCAATAATCAGTAAGAAGGTGTGGGACTTAGTGAGCCTTCTTCCCATCTGTTCTTGGCCAACTGTGGGACATGGAGTGCTGTGTTGGGTGCTCCAGCTCCATGCACTCCTCACTCACCTCTTACCTTGATGTCCAAATACCTGTAGATTCCCAGCATTCCTATCTATGTTAATGGCTCATGTCTGTGCATCTATCTATCCCTCCCCCTCTGCATGGCAGCAGGTGTTTCTGCTATTTCGATTCCTATCAAATCTTTATCTTTCTCCATTAAAATCACTTGTTATCCTGAATGCTGCAGTGGGAGTAGGAAGAAATGCACTCCAGAACTCACCCAGCAGTGAATTGTTGCTCTTGATATAGGCATGTGGAATTCAACTGACACTGTTCCCTATGTGGAAGGAGCAGTCCCAGAAGGAATTGGCTGAAGAGTCAGCTGAGATTGAAATGTCTTTTCTTACCTCTGGTTTCAATTGGGAACCCCCACTCCAACTGTTGTACTTATGAACCTTTGAGATGCTGTGGGTAAATGAGCATCTGTCTTCCTCTGCTCCTCTGGGAGCATAACTGAAGCACACAGCATCTTCCAGTCTGTGGTCAGGGAAGGCAAATGATAGAACTCCAACTGATAAGAGTAGAATGCAAAGCCATCTTCCCTTCTTTTTCACGACACAAGGTTGCCTTGTTCTTCCTTCAGACCCGTAGGCAAAGTCAAAGGCCTTAATTTACACCACAGGAAAAAAAAAGAACAACAAACAGACGGATTTATATGATCGTATTCCAGTCTCAAAATAGATGCATTCTGATTTTCCGAGGTTTCTGTGCCATTGCCTCACTGAAGTGAATACGATCTTCCCAAGCTCAGCATCTTTAAGCCACTACCACACATCTATTTGAAAGCCGAACATGATCCTTTGGGGTACCATGCTTAGTAGCCCATATTTGAGAACCTCTGCCTGACACGTGTCAGGAACACAGAGCTGGAAGGAGAGCTTTGGCTTGTGCAGGGAGCTGTGTCATATCATCTCCTTCATAAGTGTACCACGTGCCAGAAAAGCACTTAAACACATGCTTAATTCCCACATACGTCAATGGGACACACTCGTGTCCTTCCCTGACTCATGCTCTAGCTAGGTATGTGCTTAACTGCTTTTCTGAACTGGGGCCATGGGTTTCCTGGGAGCCGTGCTCCATCAGAAGCCATGCAGCCTGATCCCACATTAGGTAACAGTGTAGGGTAGGACCAAACAGCCTCCACCTCCCATGAAAACAGAGCTGCTGCATTGCTGCTTGTGGCTCAGCGAAGCAGAGAGGCAGGAGGATAAACATCAGTGTCAAAACCGGTCCAAACTGACGGGCAATGCTTTTTGCTTTGCAAAAGGTTTTTGCTGTGCCAAGACTGGAGGGGTTTGTCCTGGACCTCCACACAGCAGGAGGATGGCCGTAGTTTCCTGCTATGGAGACCAGCATGGCTTCCAATTACTAAGCAGGAGCTGTCATTCTGCCCTCCCCATTCTCAAAGCCATTGGGGAGTGTGAAGAAGTGCAGGTGGGAACGGTGGCAAGAGAACAACCCGTGCATAATGTGAATACCCCCCAGTCATAACATAGGATGCAAGACCAACAGGCTGTCACCAGACTGATCTTCATTAGAAGCAAGGAAACACCTTATCGTGGAATCATAGAACCACAGAACCATCGAATAGTTTGAGTTGGAAGGGCCCTTCAAAGGCCATCTGGTCCCACTCTCCTGCAGTGAGCAGGTGGGACATCTACAGCTCCATCGAGTGAAGCGTCTTCAGCTGTTTGATCTCCCTTCAAAGACGTCATGCTGGAAAGCTGAGTTTTACTTCCTCAGGTAGGAGTAACAGACGTGTTGCATAGGCACTTTGTTTTGGAAGAAATCCCTGAGAAAAGATCAGGCCATGCTGAAATGCCCCCTGTTAATGCTTTCTGACCAAAGCATTTCAGTCTCCCGCTGCAAAATGGGACTCTTTAATTTGATTTTAGCT
>PPHD01009784.1:0-20287 GCA_002909625.1 Bambusicola thoracicus | reverse complement strand
TTTTTTTTTTTCCCCCGTGTGTGTGTGTGCGTGTGTGTGTGTGTGTGTGTGTGTGCGTGCACTGCTAGTCAGTCACTGACGTTTGTTTTCCTAGTGTTGTAACCTCAGGCCTGGAGGCTTAACTCACATTGCAGTCAACTGTCATCACTCAGCAACAAAAAAAGCCTTCTGCTTAAATGGCTAAGCATTGTTGAATAAAATGTGTGGGGCCTCCTAAATATCAGAAGAATGAAAGAGAGAGCTGCCTCACTGACCATCAGAGGAATTGCCAAGAATCAAGAGCAGTAAGTGTTAGCAAGTTCTAGTAAGTCTAGGGCAAGTGAAGATGTCTCTGATTTCTGACTGAGACTGTTCTGTTGCAACTCTGATAAAGTCAGTTTTGCCTACCAGTGTATGTCTTACACACTGTATCCAGTCAAACAAGAGCACATACACAGCTTACTGAGCAGAGCTTTAAGTGGTTTCTATGCCAGTAGTTCACTGTGGGTTGTTCTCTTTCCCTGTAACATTGAAGACTGCTTAGAGAAATGAGTATTTGTTGGGGATCCCAAGTCAGTGTAGCATCATTGAAGTTTCTCCTAGTCCTCATGCAAACTTTTACAGTCCATTTAGTGTACAGCATATATCACTTTCAAGATTTTGAGTTGTTCTTGCGTGGAGTCTGGAAAGTAAGGCCCAGCATGGCTGTCTTGAGCAGTCTTTTACAGCCAGGGCTTAATGCTTACGGTTAATGTGAATCGAGAGCTCTGCGATCTGGCCTACAGCGTGCTCTTTGCAGACAGTGTTGTGTTGTATCAAGAAATAAGATGAACTGAATTTGTTACCATCAGTAGAAAACATGCTTTCCTATTGTCAGAGCAGATTCTTTTTCTTGTTGGTAACTTTGGAGCTTCAAATCTTTATTTGTAGTATCCAACACTATTCTCTGTCTGTTTATGTTATTGGATTAATCGTTAACTTTATGCATTAACATTCCTGAATTTGGGAGACTAGTTGATCTTCGAAGCTGTCCTTCAGAAACAGCTGAAAACCATAAGGTGTTTTAGAGCAGTTTGTGCAGGTAAGCTTTGAGCTGTAGAATCATTTTGAGAAGATCCATTTGTTCACTGTCTTCTTGATAGAGGTTTGTCCTCAAATTAGATTTTGTAGGAATTTATAGATTAATCTCTTAGAAATTACTTTATGTGTGCACAAATATATTCTCCAGGTACATGTTCTAGTGTTTCTGTGTATCAGCTAATACTTTCAGTGACATTTTTGTAATATCCCAGTCCCGCTCATCAGTCACAATCTGAAGTTGATTATCACTTCAGAAGTAAATTAGATTTTTTTCCTGGAAAGTTATTTCCATGATTTTTTTTTAATAGTGCAATTCCATAATGTGTATGTGATACCAAAAGGCACACATAGATGATATGAAAATACCATTGAAATAAGCAGGTCTAAACAAGTGAATGATGCTTGCAGAATACTTTCCAAGACTTGCCCAGCTGTGGCTGTAAATAATAACGAAGCCATTTATGTTAATTATGTCTGTTAGTTGACAGATAATTAATACAATAGTTTAATGTTTGCCACATTTGTTCAGCTCTTTTATTTAGTTTTCAAGGGATTTGTATGAAATGGGTATTTTAATTTAGACTAATGAAGTAACAGTAAATTATCCTTTTGTCTTCAGTGTTTGCTTGCAGATTTGATTTCTGCAGTTACTGGCATGAGAATATCAATGAAAAACAGTAAAATAGATTAGAGACGTGAAACCATGAAAATAATTGTTTTATTACTTATCTTTAAGTTTCTCAACTAACGTTGTTGATACTCTGTTTGATTTTTTTTTTTTTTTTTTTTTTTTTACTCATTTGATAGTAGTGTGGAAAATTAGTGGGCCAACTAAATGCTGGGAAATTGTGTGGTCCAGAACTCCTTGCTGATACTGACTCCAAAAGTTCAAGTTGAGTTGCTCTTGCTCAGGAAAAATACTTCTTTTTAGTTATGGTAGATTGTCATCTCCCCAGATTTGTAATTTCAGATGCCAAGATCTAGTCTCCTGTTGTGCACATCTGATATGTAATGTTTTGTTTTATCTATACCTCAAAAGAGAAGTTTATCTTTCCTCTGAACTTTTCTGATTCAGCATATCTTATTTTTTTGCTGAACTTCAGAGTCCCATTTAACCAATAATCTTCTGCCCACAAACTGGAAAAGCAAATCCAGGGTGGTGACAGCAGCTTGAGCTAAATGGCTCAACTGAAATGAAGTGATGAAAGAGCAGATTTTTGTACTCAAAATCTTTTGTTTGGCTGTTGATCAGCTGTGCTATTTGCTGGAGAGGTTACAGTCAACTCCAAATAAAAATTTTGGAATTTTTTTGCTACTGGATGTGCAAGTATAGAGGTTTGGTATTAGAATGAGATTGTAGTAGATAATGTAGAAATTCAGATAGCAGCTCATGATTTTGGGAAGCAGTGTGGTTTTTTTTTTTCCATAGAATCAAAACTAAATCTGTTCTGTCTCTCCTAGTTACTGGGAGCATGAAAAGATACCCAGCTCCTCAGGAAGGGAAATCAAATGATTCAGTGAATTTGCACCTTCTAACAGCAAGGTCCTGGCTTTACAGAGAAAATGCAAATAAACTTGCCAGAACAAACTATTTAATTCAGTTAAGTATATCAGATCCAACCAATGTGCACAGGCATAATATGTGAGGAAATGGGTTTATAGCATGATTTTTATATTGGCCTTTCTTGATGTGGCTGACTGGCTTAATGGATGGACTCACTAGCTATCTGAATAGAGGCTAACTTCCCTATTACATAAAAAAAAGGTGATTGTGAATTGACTACGTGTGTAATGAAGAATGGAGTTTGCTACTTTTGGCAATGAAGTTCTGTAGGGAAAGTTGTGATTGCTGCTATTATCCAGGAAGGTGGTGAGTGTATGGTGTCCAAATGTTTGGCTAGATCAGTTCTTAGGGTGATTTAGGCCTTTTGATGTATTTAAAAAATAAAATACAGAAGAACCACTGTTTGATAGGGTGGATTAGAATGCAAATCAAGTCTCTTTTGCCAGTGACGTTTAGTGCTTGCCAAGATAATGCCTTGTTTGTACTTTAGAGAGCACTTGCAACAGTGTAGGCTATCAGAGCTCTGAGGGATGGCGTTTTGTTTCTGTAGAGCTCATTCTCACTGTCTGCACCTTCATGAACTGCGCGATTGGTCAGGCCATGGTTGAGGAGGCTGTCCTGGTCATGTTCATCTCTAGATTGAAGACAGGTACAGTGCATAAGCTTATGAATAGAAAGTGTATTTATCGGGTAAATAAGTAATAGGGATTTGTTCCATAATGTTGGTGAAAGAGTGGTTGCTTTGTAAATGTCAATTATGAGAAAAATCAGTCTTGCTGCTTTATTTGCATAACTTCTCATTGTTCTCCCAACATCTCAATCAGTTAGAACTATGGAAACTCTAGTTAATGCATGCAACTATCTCAGAACATAAAGTTAGAACCTATACCCAGCTTCTGGCCCACTTCATTTCTGTAGTTAGGCTAAGAGCTTCAGAGAAAGGATAACTGCACATGAATTGTGGTTTTAGAACCCTAGAATATTATGAGGACCATGAGGAACACTGAGTTCAACTCCTGGCTCCACACAGGATCGCAAAACAAAAAATCATTTGTTGCACAGTTCCAGATGAGATCCCAAGATATGATGGCGTGACACTAAAATTCCACATTTAAAAAACGGAACAAACCAAAAAAGCTTCAATTGCTGACAGGTGTCCTCTTGTAGGCCAGACCAGAATGAGGGAATTACAGTTTACTGAATGAGAGAAGTTCTTTCTCAATTTTTCATAAGGGATCTCCTGATTGTGTACTGTTCCAGGGTGCAAATACATTTTTTACAATCATTTACAATCTTGTCTTAGGGGAATCTTCAGTGATGGAACATACAAGACATGAAAGGAAATTAAAATCTTTCATTGCCAGTACATCTAGACAGAGTAAAGAGCACAATCAAAGCCCAGATAACTTCCTTCCTAGGGAGGAAATAATGTGAAAAATAGTTTCATAGTTCACTGCTAAGACTTCTTGAGTCTCTTGTTGATAATCCAACAACTATGTTCTTATTATTCTGATGCTAATAACTCTCCCAAAGAGATACAGTATATAGAGAACCATGCATATTTAGTTCTGTCTGATAGATGTTTCCCGTGGTATGTTTACAGTTTCCTGGGTACAGAGTCCCACATGAAAGACCAAATGCTATAGTTGAAGTGCTGTGATATTAACAGAAGTACTGTTTAAAAATGGCATTAGACAGATCCTGCTTGGTGTTTATCAGTGGAGTTTTAAGGCCTGTGAAATATTTCATGACAAGTGAAGACTGAAGATGGTGCTGTAGCCTATGCTTCTTGCTAAATAAAATTGTTTTAAATCTGTTGCTTTAGGTTTAAGAATGTTTGCTTTATTGAATATTTATGTATTTAATTCAAGCGCTACTAATTTTTTTTTTTTTGTCAGATGTTAACAGTGAAGCACACTGAAGAAAATTTAATGCGGTTCCTTATATTTGGCTAATACATTTCCATCTCATAAAACTAAATTTAAAGAAGTCTTTTTTAAGTTGTGGTGAACTGAGTTATAATGCAGTTACTGTGCTGGTTAATTTGAAGTTTTGTCATAGATCAGGCTTCTTTAAGTGTATTTGTTTTTCTAGGTGCATGTCAAATGGTTTTCATGTAGTAACTTGTTTTCAAATCAATTTTGCCATTTTCTTTCTTTTTTATTTCCCAATATGTATATACAGTAACAAACACAAATGTAGTTCCAACTTGAGCTTTGATTGCATCAGTTCAGTTGTCACTGAGAGGTGAAATGGAAATAAATAGCTGTCACTTCACTCACGTTAGTTCATTAGAGTTCAGAAGATATTCTTGTAAATAAAAAATCAAGAATTAGGAAAGTTATATTTTTTTTTAAGTAAAAAGAGAACATAACTTCTTTTAAAATAGCACTGAAGACTTCCACATAAATGAACTTTCACAATGTAGAATGTTTGAATTTAACTAGTTGTGCCACACCATTGCATTTTCTTGCATTTTGATTTGTAACTGTCCTGTCATGTTACAATATTCTTTTTATCTTTCAGAAGACTAGATGCAGGAAGTAAATAATAATCTGTTAAAAATAGTGCTATATAAGTGCCTGGTGTTTAAAGCTGTTGATTATAAGGGTTTATTTTCCCAAGTTGTCTGATTACTTCTGGTATGTGCAGCTGAGACAGACTATTTATCACTGTGGACAGCAACTGACTTCCTTGACAAGTTCTGTTGCTATCCCTGTATTGGTGTGTATCTGTTCTAAGTGGATGCTTAATACATTGTAGACCAAAATGCATGCTGTTTTACAGTAGAATAAGCAACAGAAATGTGCTAAGTGTGCTTAATGTAAAAACAAAACAGAAGCCATATTCCCTAGCCTTTCCATTTTAACTAATAGAACCAGACGTTATTTATTGTGTAATACTTTTTCATGTTATCTACAGTCATAGAATTCGAGAATGGCTTAGGTTGGAAGGGACCTGAAAGCCCAACTTGTTTCAGCCACCTGGTGGGACTGCCCAAGGCCCCATCCATTCTCTCTCTCAGGCACTGGAATGGGCTGCCCAAGTGAGGTGGTGGAGTCACCAAGCCTGGTAGTATTCAAAGAGCATTTGGATGTTGTGTTGAGGGATATGGTTTAGTGAGAACCATTGGTGAAGGGCGAACGGATGGTTGGACTGGATGATCCTGTGGGTCTTTTCCAACCTTGGAGATTTTATGATTCTCGTCTTGACACCTCGAGGGATTGGGCATCCACGGCTTCTCTCAGCAGCCTCTCATCGCTCTGAGTTTTTTCTCAACTTCTAACCTAAATCTCCCTTGTTTTAGTTTTAAAGCTATTCCTTGTCATATCCCTCTTCTTATAAGCTCCTTTCAAGTATTGGAAGGCTGAAATAAGGCCTCCCTGGAGACTTCTCCAAGTTAAACAAGCCCAACTCCCTCAGCCTTTCTCCATAGGAGAAATGCTTCAGCCCTCTTATCATCCTTATGGCTCTCCTCTGGACCCGTTCCAACAGCTCTGCATCCTTCTCGTATTGGGGGCCCTGAGCCTTGGTGCAGGACTCCAGATACAGCCTCACAAGGGCAGAGTAGAAGGGGACGGTCACCTCCCTCACCCTGCTGGCCAGTTCTCTTTTGATGTGGCCTAGGCTGCAGGTGACCTTCAGGGCTGCAATTGCACATTGCTGGATCATGTCTAGCTTTTCATCCACCAAGACCCCCCCCGCCCCCCGTAGCCCTTCTCAGCAGTGCTACTCAAAGATTTCTTTTCCCAGTCTGTACTCATACCTGGGTTTGGCTTGCTGACCCTCAATTCTGTTCATGTGCGCTCGCTTTTCAAGCTTGTACAGGTTGCTCTGGATGACATCCTGTCATCCTGAGTTGTGTCAACTGCACAACTCAGCTCGGTGTCATCAGCAAACTTGCTGAAGGTACACTCAATCTCACAGCCTATGCCTTTGATAAAGGTGTTAAAGAATACTGATCCCAAGACAGGTCCCTGGAAGACACTGCTTCTGTCTGGTCTCTAAGTGGGCATAGGGCTGTTGAACACAACTCTCTGACTGCAGCCATCCAGCCAACTCCTTATCCATTAAATAATCCAGCCTGTCTTAGATTGCCTCCACATCTTGTATGTGCCTTAACATATTATCCAGGAGGATCTGCTCTGTGCTCATAGGATGATTTAGGTTGGAAGGGATTTTGAGAATTAGATAGCTTCTTCAATAATTTTGCCCAGAGAAGTGGTGGAGTCACCATCACTGGAGGTATTTTAGGGTGTGTAGATGTGGCACTAAGGGATGTGATTTAGTGGTGGACTTAGCACCATTACGTGATGATTAGATGACTTAGATGATCTTGAAGGTCTTTTCCAACTTAGATCTTTCTTTGATTGTATAATATTCTTTCTTATACTGCAGGAATAACCTCATCCATTGAGAATTCCCTCTTTTTTTTTTTTTTTTGAGACCAAGTCTGCTGATGTTTTCTTGCACTAATTCTTGTTAACTGTTAATAGATGGTGTGTTTTACGTGTCATCCACTGTGATGCTTTGATCTATACTGTATAGAGATACAGCTAAGCAGCGGTGTGACTTGCACACGCAAATGGCAATTGCTCTGGAGGAGGTATTATGTGGACTCAAGATCTTTAATTTTGTTGATGTTACCGATGCCTGCATGTGGATATTGCTTTGAAGTAACACAAAAAAACACACCTGAGATATTAGGTTCTTGAATTTGTTTCAAATTTAACAGTTTTGCAAGTATTTGGGATTACATGAAACCTATATTTAGTAGGTATTATTGAAGTAGCATTCTCAGAAACATTTTAGGAATCATTTAACACCTAAAAATGCGAGGCACTAGACATCATACTTTGATACGCTGTATTGTAAGCTGTACACTGGCTTCACTGGTATTAAAATCTATAGAAATATGAATAATATCAAATAATAGGACTAGAAGTGGTTTCTTCATACTTTATTTTACAATTTATCACTAAATATATTTACAGGACACAGAGTTTTAGTGCAATACATAGTAATGTTGCATAAGTACAAACTGCTGAACTTCTCTAAAAAAAAGAAACATTAAAAAAAAAAGCTAAACAAAACAAAAAACCCCAACATAAAACCCTGAACCAAAACCAACAAAAAAGCCAAAGCTAAAAACTCTTCAAAACAAAAGAATTAGAGCACTTAACTGGATGTTACAGCTAAGTATGTAAAGCAACATTAATAACTGAGTGAAAATGCTACCTGTGTCGTTACTTTTCAGAAACAATTCCTAGAAACAAACCAGCTTTTTTTTCAAACTATTAACCCTTCTGTGGTACCTTATCATTTAAAAATGATTTTTGAATGCACATATACTGTACTGTATGACAGTCTTTTTCTACAGATACCCCTTTAATAGAAATATGATATTACCTTGGCAGTTTTGAAGAACAAAGTTATTTCAAGATATCAAACGTCAGTAACAAACTCTAATAAGCACAGCTTCTTGAGAACTTGCTTAAACAGCATTTCTTCACAGTGATATTTATGAAAGGTTGGAAAAGGATTAGCATAAAATATTTCCATCCTTTTTCATTTTTATGCAAAAATCATTACTTTATACTGGTAATTATAAAATTACAAACACTTCTATAAGTAACTGCATCTGTAGTAATGATAGAAAAAGTTATCAGTAAGATACCTAAAATGAGGCTGGCATAAAATGATGATGTGAAGAAAATTAGCTATTTCTTTTTTTAAATAATGGGACATAAATTAAGTTAGAATTTGCAACACAGTGGTTTAAGAGAGACAGAGTATTAATCAATTCAAAAAGCTATTTATTTATAAATGTTAAAAAATAAAGGGATCGAGATGAAGCAAAATCAACGTTTTAAAATATATAGTATATATCATTTACTCGTAAGGTTAGTTTTGGCACTTCATTGGAACAATTACTTTAACAAAGACCAAAATATGTAGAAAAGATATACAGCTCCTTGACATACCTTGCAAGTATAGTACAGAAGTACTGGCAAACACTGAAAACATAGTTAAACATTCCCACAAGTTTGCACATGCATGCACTATTCAGACAACAGCATTGAATCTATGATCTTACAGTGATAGTCTTGCATTACTTGAGTAACTTAGGCTGTTTCTTCAGCAGATCTTGTTTCTGATTTAAGTCTTACAAATTCTTTAGCAACTTCATCATTGGTCCTCTGAGAAAGTATCCTAAGAATTGTCAACCCAGTCTCATCTACAAAGATGTTTCTCAGCAAGGGGTACCAGGACGCACAGCTACCTTTCTCTGCTATGTTTTGCAGCTGAATAACTGTCATTCCTATAACGCGATCCTCTCTAGCAAAGCAGTAATCTTTCACTGAGAGATGAAGTTCATAGGCTCCCGGTTTATCTTCGTTACTCAAAATGCTGCAAGAATTAAAAATACAAAGTTGGAAGAAGAAGTTTAGTTTTGTTTAGAGCATGCTTTAGAAATCTTGTCACAATGGAAATGATGGTGGCAGCTTTTTTTTGTGGTTGAGTTTTTTTACAACGGGTTATCATTTAGTTTTAAACCTTCTGCACATTAGTATCTCATGTGCTGCTGATCACGCAGTCCTTTTTCTCACAGAGCTGAACAGAAATGGAAGGAATTTAGCAGTTCCTTCAGCATCTGTACCGCTGTTACCTTTCCCCAGAAAATACCTGAACTGTGCAACTATTTCCACAGCTATCACAACTATAAGAATACTTACACAGGCATCCTTAAATCATAAGTGGCTTCTATTTAGGTGGTACCTTCTTCATAGGTAGGAATAAATTTTTTTTCTTAAAGATCTCACTTATTTTTTCCCAACTTAGTAGTTCTGAACTGTGCAACCAGGGAGAAGTAGTTCTCTGCTATCTAGTATCTATTTTCTGAGTATGAATTCTGTGTCTGCAATATAAAATTCTACACCAATGTTTGCTGCTGCTTCTGTCCTTGATGTCTCCCTCCTGCCATGAGTAGGCACCTGGATCTTTTCACAGGCTCCTCTAAGTAAGCTTTGTGCTCACAAAACTTAGCTGAACTTCTGCATCCTTTTGCTCTATCAGGTCCAAATTAGCTTGAGGATGTACAGTAGTTTGCTTAAAATTCCATACTTAGTATCTATCAATGTGATTCCTAATGTAACAAAGGTGTTGCACTGAGAAATTAATAGGAAGCATTTCCTTTGGTGTCAGTTGATTTAAGTAACTGCCATCTTATCACAGCTGTTTTATTTACCAGTCTCATAATTCGTATTTACTTACTGCTAGTGTTGTAGTTCCTTGATAGGGGAAAAAAAAGAAGCTTTATCACAGTAATTTTGAAATGACAGCAAGAATGTGCTTTTAGCATCTTCCATCCCATAGATCCAAGAGGATTTTAAAGATTAATGAAAGATTTTAAAACCCCAACCAAACAAGAAGCTCTGCAAGCTCATTTTTAAGAGTAAAATTTATTCCCTTCCAAGACTATTGGGGATCCTCTGTGCTGTATTAAAAACTGGCCTAAAAGCTATACATAGCACATGCAAGGCAGCAGATATCCCCATGAGCTTAGAGGCTAGTTACATTTAATTAGAATTGTACCTACTGAAAAACCAAAGCAAACGGGAGAATGTTCCCAGTTATGCAATTGCTGCTGTGGGAATTCTATCGTGGCCTGCTTATGTCTCCATCCTGCCTGAAGTTGGGGCTCATTTTGCAGGTCACCGCAATCCCTTACAGAGGGAGCAGTGATGCTCACTGCCATAGATATGAAGGGGGCTTGTTTCCTAAAAATCAGCAAGCATTGTATTTTAGTTCTCTGGGTCCTTTACTCTGTGTTCTGGATCACATGAGTATATACAGGACAGAACTCTCAGAAAAGTAGATTTACAATATCATTTGGTTTAATGTCAGTATAAAGGCACTTGATAGACAGTGTTAACCTTTGTGCAATGCAATCGTTCAAATGGGATTTCAGTTTCTTATTTATGTGAAAAGACGTTTGTAATCATAGGAAAGATTGTGCATATCTATAAAGTAATGCTGTCATAATCAAGCTTCAGAAAGAAGTTATAACTCTGAATCAACATCCAGTTCTTCTCAGAAACACGTGTTGCTTTTGAAATCAACTGATTGAGGTTCATTTCTTCAATTACTACTTTTCTAACTTATTATGAGTGATAACAACAGAGATGCTCAAAGTACAGCAGTTTGACTGCCTTACAAACCTACCAAAGGTGAATGGTGGTAGAGCACTGCTGAGGTAGTGACTGATTGATAAATTAAATAATAAAACAGTTTGGTATTTATGTGATACCTCCATTTTCTTTAAAAGTCAGTGTTAAGTGGTTGCTGTTACTGGGCATAAAAGACAATTGAATATGTTTTTTTCTACCTAAGGTAAAGAATTCACATAATTTGTGGAAATTGTGAAGAAAGAGAGTCATGCTGTTGTAAATAAGAAGCATAGATTTGGATCACCCACACTTTTTCTCTTCATAAATTATGTCAGTTTTATACTTCTGTGTAATCTCAACAAAAATAAATAAAGGTGAATGTGTATTTAGCTTTTAGGAGACAGCAGTATTCATAGGAATGAAGAAGGCTGTACACACGGATAATTTACTACATAGTTTACTGTAATTACATTTGGATTTTTGCAACTATTCTCATTTAATTGCTTCTATCCATGCAGTTGTATATGAAACTCAGCATTGTAAGTTTTGTGCAATTTTAATAGCCACAAACAAGTAAAGGAGACATTTTCTCTCTCTCCATTTCATAGGTTGCTACTTGCATTTGCAGTGTAATCTCAGTGCTTTTAATATAATTTTTCTTGAGGAAAAAAAAAATATTATGTGTGAGGCATACAATATGATTGCAGGTGATGCCCCTCATCCTTCCCAGGCAGCTCTAAGGAGCCGAGGTTCCCAGGCTGTCTGGGAAACAGTTCTGAATAGGTTGTGAAAAATATTTGACTGGAGAGTTTGGACACGGAGCCTGCTTTGCTTATGTTTTCCCTAGGGCTTTCTTCTTCAGCTTGTCCTTTTATGTTCACATAAAAGCCGTCTCAGCCTGCTTGCTTTTCAGTATCCTTATAGGTCACTTACCATCACAGATAAAGCAGTGGGATAAATAAAATTACCGGCAACCAGCCTTACAAACAGCTTCACGGTCATACACAAGATAGCGAGCTCTGTCCCCCCACTAGGTGTGTGGGAATGTGGTGCTTGGAAAACAAATCAGTTTCAGATAGAAAATAGGGAGATGAGTGGACAAGTTAAAGGGATGCGTTGTGAGAAATACTAAATTTAAAACTTCAGGTATTTAGAGCTGTGGACATTAAATAAAGATAACACCATTCATGGAAAACATACACAATGCTTTAAATATTTAAATATGTCAATAGTTATAATGGCCTAGCTGTAAGAATTAATACATCAGTCCAGATAACTACTTAGGCAGATCATTTCTTAGGAACACAAATACGTATTTCTACATGTGGAAATGTATTGCACGTTTTAGGCAGCTTTTAGAAGATTGAAAGCGTAGTGGCTGTCATTCGTCATCATACAGAACAGAGTTATAAATTAATAAATAGTTTTGAAGCGATTCTTGTATATTATGGGCTGTGATATACAGCCTTACCCTTAGGGTTATTTTTGTGTTAAATTGCAAGGAATTTGACAAAATTTGCAGGAAATATGGAATTAATAGTCAAAACAAAACAAACAAACAAACAAAACCCCAAAACTTACAATTGGAAAGTCTCATTGTATTTTGGTGACCAGGTGTTGCTCTTTGTCTTGGTTCCATGTTTCCTTTTCTTGTCACTTAGGTTAGGACCTAATACACAGACTTCCACAAATGGCCGGAACATAGCTGTTGTTTGCCAGTTGAGATTATTAATTGCTACAACTAGAGGGGGGAAGAAAAACCAATAAAAATAAAATTCTATTAGGAGGACTTAATTATCCAGTATGACTGTGTACCTAGCAAAAGGTCACCTGAGAGCTTTCCTTCTGCAGGAAGCTGCATCAGGAAAGAGTCATGTTGGTATTAGGGAAAGGTTCTTCATGAAGCGAGTGATCAAGCATAGAACAGGCGTGCCAGGGCACCGAGTGCATGGAGTTCAAGGAGTATTAGGACAATGCTCTGAGAATTTTGGGTGGTACTTTGTGAAGCCAGGAGTTGGACTTGATGGTCCTTGTGAGTCCCTTCCAACTCAGGGTATTCAATGATTCTCCCTGGCAAGCCTAGGAGGGTTTTTGCCTGTTCCCTGCTAACTCCTGGCTGTTTATATATAACTGTACACACATGCTAAAATATATATTTAAGCTGGGTGTGTATATATATATTTATTTCCAGTTATAGCAGCAGTTAATACAATTGAGCATTTTATGAATAATTTATATCAACAGCTCTTTTGTCTGCTACGTTTGCTGTAACTCAAAGATCAACTTTTACTAATCTAAGTGATACTGGGTTTGATTTGGACTTTGTGTTGTGCAGAACAAAGGAATTTTATTTGTTAAAAAGGGAACACTTTAGATCTCGATGCAGTGAATTACCACCTGTCTCTACTAGATTGTGGTGAATTAAATTACATAGAAGTAATTGAGAATTTTATTTTGGAAAATTATATACAAGTAATTCAGAAGTGTAATTTGGCAAATTAGAATTAGACAATAGCTTATGCTGATGTTGAGCAAGGAAGAAGTACAAATGTAATCACTTGAAGCACACTCACAACTTTACAAGTACTGTAATACTTATAATTTATTATTTCACTGTTGGTATGTTTTAATTAGGATTTAACGCCTGGGAAATTTAGATGTTATCGCTTTCCTTCTGAAATTAGCTATTTGAAACTTACCTTTTACAGTAACTTTATGCTCACCAGTTCCAGGATGTGTAGAAACATCCACCTGTACAGATATCTCACCCACTGAATTATTAGTGGTTTGGCCTGAAAATAATAATTGGTAGGTAAGCGTGATTAGCTTCTTGGCATATCAAGAGGAACAGAAAGTGAAAAATGAATGATATTTGTAAGGAATTTGACTTGCTTTTTATGTTCAGATGGGAATCAGTTATTGATAAGTGATTTTGCCACTGAAGTGCCTATAGCAGCAGAAAATTTCTATGAAGCATCTCAGTAAAACAGAAAAAAACCGTTCATTAGAAACCATCAGCTCTCATTGCCATTAGCTGTGTGTGTGCATCCTGATATGCAAAAGTTTGTGGTTGTGTAAATATTTTCTTCCATGAATCGTACTGCAAACGTTTGGACAGCTATCTCTGCATTGCTATCGATGAATCCTTTTGGTGTAATCTGTAATTACGTTCTCTACAGTGGTTGAACATTGCAATGTCAGTTAAATACTCTAAGCCCAAATGTTACTGCTTCAGAGAGCAAGACTTCTTGACACATCAGGTGAAGAAATTCAGTGCTCAATTAACTTGTTGAGAATCCTTGAACGCGGCTCCCTGCTTTCCTGCCTTCAAGTGAGTTTTGCTCAGAATTGTAATGAATTATCTTTTAGAATTTGAGTGTTTTAGCAAAAATGCACGATATAGTGTCTTAGTCTGGTTATGGCTGCTGTTACTGAATTGCAGGTTCTCTGAAAACATTTTGCTGCTAAATGATTCCAGTATCAATGAGATAAAGTAATTCTGAAATGATGATTTTTTTTTTTTATTGCACAGTATTGTTGGAACTCGCATCTTTGAGCAGTGGAAAACTGATAGAAGTTTCTGCTTCTTGAAACTGTATTTATTATGTAAAAAGAAATTGTTTAGGGTGTGAAAGGCTGTGTAAAATTTTTCTATTAAAAAGAAAGATGTGACTTCTAAAATACCTCATTTTCATTATAAACAATATGATGTTTCTGAGATAGAGCTACAATCAATCCAACCTGTGTGAAAACTGCTGGTGTCTTCCCTTATATATTTTTTTCAATTCTTAACTTGAATTAAATGAAGAAAATGCATTCTTTTTACACCTACAATTCAGAAAGCAGACTATTACTCCATGACTCCTTTGTGTATCTTTGTCATACTCTTTACTTTCTGATGCTGTAAAGGAAATTGGAGACAGTACAGACTGGAGCTTCTAGAATGTTAATCTATCCTGTTACGTTGTGTTGCGAAAGTCCATGTTTTGGTATTTCTGCACACTGTACCAATACCAATGTTAACAAGTTCGCTTTTGGGTGGTGTACCTTTTTATGCGTGATGGAATCTTTTGTCCTGCTGACTAAAAAAGCTTTTACTGCCAAACTGCGTAGAAGAGAGCCATGAGTTTGCAACATCTACTCAGGCATAGGAACATTGAATGGGTAGGATTAATTGAACATACTGGGAGGGAATAACAGATGTTTTCAATCTCTCTCCAATTCAGAATTTAACAATAATTTTCCCTGACTGCAATGGTAGGTGAGCTAGGTTGATCCTGAGGATCACTGAAAATATTGGTGAGTGTCACTTAATTGATTTAGCTTCTAGCTTAAAAACCAAAACCCTATGTGCAGAAATCAGGAATGCTTTGGAAGAAAACGATTAGCATTTTCATTAGGTAGGCTGTGCAGCAACCTGTGGGTGGTGTTAATAATGGAGAGCACACTGTTAGTGATGGCTCATTAGATGCTACCAAATATCAAATCTATGAATTTAAGAGATAAGTCTTTGCTTTTTATAGCCTTTTTTAACTGTGCAAAGTATTTCCTTGCAAACAGCTCCTAACTGATCCTTTTCTATATTTTTCTTAGTAGTCTATAATTCACAGCAGTTTTCTAAGCAATATTGCAAATATATGGTGTCTTATGTGTGCAGTACTGTTTGATATGGTTATAAAGAATTCTGTGTGAAATGTCATACAGTTTTATATTGGAAGCAGCTGACCCTATAAAATTCCTGCAGGAGGACATCTCAGCTAGTAGAGGCAGCTTCTAATGGAATCCAGAATATGAGCTTTGTTTCCTTTGGTTTACCAGCACATCCATGTTGCATTTGCTTGCTCTCTCTCACTGACCTGCTGAACAAACTGAAGATATGATTTCAGAACATTCAGTATTTCCTTATATCAGCTTTTGCTGACATTGAGGAACTTTGAAACTTCATTTTAGAGTCTCAGGTTTGTCTCTGCTGTTTTGCATTTTTCCTTGCTACCAGCTCTTGTCACAGTAGAAATTAATGATTCTGAATGCACTAAAGAAAGGTCCTTCCCTCCTACTACATTTAAAACATCAATTTAAAAATAAGGATTTTCTAGCCCTGTTCCACAGAGGATGATTGCACTTTTCTTCACTTAGTACTGTACTTTAACTCATTAGAGACTTAACAAACGTACAAATAATTCTATTTTATGTTGGAAAATATTATGATTACTTATCTGCTACTGCTCAGGCTCTAAACTGTGCTCTAGACTTTGCCTCCTAATATAAGTGAAGTAAAAGACAACATCCTCTCATTGGTTGGTTTTAAAATAATCACCTATGTTCATTTAGACTGCAGTCATTCCACTGCAACAAAAGACTGTAATGGAGAGAAGTGGAGTCCAGGATGCTCCACGGTTGCTCCTCAGTGGACGACTACTTCTGTCATCTAGTCCTTAGCAGCTACCTTTGGAAAACTGTGAACTTGTGGACTCTGGTAGGGAAAATCTGACAAAAGATAAGGAGGAAAGAGAGCCATTTATGTTTTCTGCAACTAAAGCAGAAGCTCATTTACTAAACACTTGTGACCTTATTTTGTAAGTAAGGTGGGACTTGACAAAAACATTTTTCCTCTTCTGTTCATCTGAAATTTTGCAGTTATCTCAATTTGTATTACCATGCTTATGTTTGTTATTTCTCTTCATCCAGTTGACGTGGATCTATACTCAACTTTGAATTATTCAGACTATAATTTGCTGCTTTGCTTGAGCATCCTGGCTCTCTGATTTCCCAATCCTGCATCCCAAATAAAAGGTGATTGTTTCTCACGTATGTTTTCCAGCGTTTCCCTTAACTTCATTTGGTAAGTCCTTCTCTGTCTATACTGCCTCCTTCTTCTGCCTGTGGGCTTTGTGTTTGTAGTTCTGGAGCTAGATGCTCTTTTAAAGACTTCCTGGAGTTTTGTGTCTTCTTGACATTTTCCTCCTCCCATCTAGTCACAAAAGTTGGTGAAAGTGGTGAATTTTGTTGTTTGCTTCAAAATAGTCAAAGATAATAAGCGAGGGTCTGAAATAGTCTTCAAAGATATGCTCAAAGATCTTAAAATTTATGATGGCTCACATGTATTTATTTATTTATTCTACTCTGGTTTTTAAGACTTTCTCTATCTCCCTGAGGATTAGAAAGCTAGTTTAAAAGAAAAACAACTAGCTACAAGCTAATCGTCATGCATGACATGTTTTTAGTACCTGAGACAGGAAAGCTCACTAAGCACTGGGAGTCAGGCAATAAAAACAGCTGAACTGTCAGCATTACTCTGTGGTAACCGTATCCTTCCCCATTTGCCTAACAGGCCTGTTCAGCATAAATCTTGCTATTTAATGAAATACTATACCAAGGTTTTCGCCTAATTTTCTGTATAAGGTGTAAGGAAAAAGTTGGACATATCTTCAGGCTTCCCCAGAGTGGTATGCTACAGAAATTACATAACAGTGAAACATATTAATTTAGATGTACATGGGGGCATCTTCTGATAATGCCAAAAACTATGTGTATATAGAACTCAAAAAGTAATGCCTCCCATTAATTTCCATGTGAACTACAACAGATGCAAAGAACACAATGATACGTTACTTTTGGAGCAGCCATTACATTTTCCTGGAGTTGTTTTGCTAATGTCATAGATGATGTACTCAACTCAAATAGTCATTCTATTGTTTTATTTTTCATCAAATCCTAAGGCTGAATAATTTGTAGGGAAATCTGGAATGCCTGTTTTAACATTTTTTTATGTAACGCAAAGAGTAAATTAAAGGTGAATTCTCTGAATGAAGGAATTTGAATGATTTTTCTTTTTTTCCCTGTATATATAGAGAGAGAAGAAGGAGGCTATCCGTGAATGCATTTTTCCCCCCAGTGTGCTGTGGAGGATGATGGCTTAGTGCTAATGCAAGAAAGCATGGGGCTGGTGAGAGAATGTTTATTGCCCCCCTTTTACTTGTGCCCTCAGTGCACAAATGAAAGAGGAGAAAGACTCCATCTCTGCTACTGAATGCCTGAGATGGAGAAGCAGTGCTGTTCATGACTATTAAACAACATGCAGCACTTGGCTGTGAGCAGCAAGTACTACTTAATGAGGTCTGAGTAGCTACTGGACTGACGGTTGCGGGAAGGGCAAAAGCTTTTAGCTGTTGTTGCACAATCTGGGAGAGGCTTTTCAGGTAAGTTAAGGACATGTACATTTTACTGTTACAGCCCTGTTCAGGGCTGCATTTTTCCTCAAACATAGATTGATAATGATAACCATGCTAACTGCAAAGCATGCTTTGGTTGAATTTAAGCTGTTTTTACCAACTATCCCTAATTGCTCTCTTATGAGGAGAATTCTTAGTTATGTGATGACTTTCAGCAACCATTCTTTAACCAGGCTCCATGGAAGGATTGAAGGGATTTAGGAGGTCTGTATTTGATTAGAAGACATAAATAATTTATCCTAAGGATTATTTTGTGTGAAGGTATTAAGGTTGACAGAAGATTCTGCAGTGTTTGTACGTTTCCCAACGGTTTGAAGCCATGCTATTAAAAACATTCGTACCCATTTGATATTTTGTAGTGTCACTTGGTGTTCTATGAAGAATTCTGAGGAAAATAATACAAAAGCATGCTATTATAGGTTTAAGCATAAGGTACTCATTTGAGCTGCTTCATCTGTGCCTGGTATAGACCATCCTTCTGAATACATGATGTGAGGGCTGGAAATCATGTAACTCTGTTAGGTTCCTGTGTTTTGTCTAGCTCTTTGTGAGTTTGAGCAGTGAGAAAGCATGGATGAGCCAGCTTTTATCTGGGAAGTCCACTTAGCAATGTCTGGGGTCCATCCAAATGTATCTGTATGTCTTAAGCAGTGCTGCACAGAGGCAAACGTAGCCTCTTTATAGGTCTTTATGTGTATTCAGCAATCCTCTAATAACATTAAAAACATCCTGTTTTAAAGTGATGACATGTAACTGATGACTTTGTTACACATTATTAACAAAACATTGATACCTTTTGAATACTTTCTTTTTCATTTTCTTGAAGACTTAAGAAAAACTGTAATGTATAAATTATGTATTTAGGAAGGTGCACTTATTGAAAGAGCACCTGAAGAATTTTTCTGTCACAAAAGGCTGTCAGGTAAATGTTTTGTAAAAGTAGTTGCACTTCAGCAGCATTTTGATTATTTGAATGCTTAAAACATTAATTTTCTCTATTCTGAATGCATTTATTTTGCTATAAAGATACACTGGAGCACTTCTGTTAGTTGTAATTCTATAAGCTTCAATATCGTGCTTATTTTTTCTGTTGTGAGTTACTATCTATTCTTTGTGATATTAGTCTGAAATTCTGCAGCTTTCCAACTGTGATAAGCATTTGTAACAGATGTTGCAGCAAAGCAGTTTATGATATTAACTAACTCCCTTTAGTAAATAATAATTAGTTGAATCTTTTGATCTTGATTCAGGTTCTTTTTTCAAGCACTTTTTAATGAAATTTGTTTAATATACAATTGAGGCCTCAATTTGAAAATACAATGGATGAAGCAAGGATTAAATTCTGTCTGCATTATAGGTTATGACAGAACTGGAACTGTTGTACAGAAATTAAAGTTTATAATGGAACACCAGAACAGTTTGCAAAATAGAGTAGTTGATAATGCAGCAGCTTTGAAATGCAAAAGAACAGGCAAACTTCCCTTTTTCCACATATAACAACAAAGTTATTTATTTACTGTTGCTTGCGATGATGTCTAACTGCTTGTCTAAGCTATCTCAGTTTGTATTAAGTTTGCTGTTGTCTATGGTATCTGTTAAATTAGTATATGAACTTAGTCCATATATTTAAAGTTCTGCAGAGGAACACAGTTGCTTGGTATTTGGAAATAATTTCTGTTTGTTTTTGAGCACGTTATTTTCTTCCCTGTGTCGGTGGGTTTGCAAGAAGAGTTATAGTTGTTCATTCTAATGAAGTAAATATTTTCCTTTCTACATATAATCATTTCATGTGTTTGGATGCTTCTTCCTCTGTCAGCTTTCAGTTGTTTAACATGAGAACAAAGAAATTCAATACAAATCAACTGATGTGAAAGAATAACTATTTCTGCAGCCATTTAAAGGCTCAAGTGGGGAATGTAGTATGAGCTCTGTTGCTAAATGAGTATTGATTTTGTCCTTAAGGAATACAAACTCTTTTAAGTGAAGCTAAAACACATATTGCAGTCTTCTGTGTTTTGCTATGACTGTATGCATAAAAATTGTATTATAATGGGTACTGCCAATAGGTGCTTGCTTTAGATGCAACACTGGATGAAATTCAGGGCAGCAAAATATTTGAGATCTTGTTATGTAATGTAGGTTATTGGAACTGGATTCATGCAAGTATTTGTAAACAGATGACTGTAGATTACAGCGTACTGTAATCTTAGTGTAATGTATGCTAATGTTGTATATATAGTTATAAATATTGTATATATTTA
>PPHD01009783.1:0-20287 GCA_002909625.1 Bambusicola thoracicus | reverse complement strand
AAGGAGATGGACAGACCCTCACCAGCAGCCAAATTAAAGTCATTCAAAGCAGTTATGGACCTTCTCACGTGAGGTGCTGTATCTGGCTGTGCATGCACTTTTTGCCTATGTGTCCCCTCATGGCATTGGTGGGAAGTCCCTCAGACATCCATTACCCTTCTAGTGAGCACCTTCAATGCTCATCCAATGCTGTGCGATGGACTGACTGCACCATAATTTCTAGAGCGCTCCTTTAAAAGAAGCATTTTTGGCTCTGCTTACTATTCTCCTGCCTCGGTGACTACCTGCCAACCCAGCCCTGGATCCTGCCTGAGGAGGGAAGCATGTTGGAGAGTCCCTGTGAGTCCTCAGCACAGCCCTACAGGCAGAACAAAAGCCCGAGGCAGCCATCAAGACAAGGCTCCTGAGTGACAGCATGTTCAAGAGCTCAGAGGCAATTTACCATTTGGAAACATTACCTGTGCTTTCCCCACTCCCATCATTCCATTCTTTGTGCCTGGCCAGGCAGGCAAGTGCTCAGGATTGAAAATAAATTGGTAGCAAATGCAACTGCAAATGCAGTTGAGTTATAATGTGTCTTGCTATTCCAGCTCGAGTGATACGTGCATGGGTACTGGTGGAAGATACAAGTAAACCCCTGGCTGTTTGCTCCTACAAGAAAATCCACCCACCAATTCTATTCTGGTCAAAACACATTTGCATTGTTTCACCTCCACACGGGCATAGTGAACCAAGGACATAACTCTACATCAGTTTCTCCTATGAGCTTGCTGAGTGGCACCGAGTAAGCTTAGCATCATTTTACCTCTCTTTTTTCCACCTTTAAGGAAAACATTGGTGATGCTGGCACACAAATGATTGTACTGTTCAGTTTACAAACCAAATATAGTCCTGATGATGTTTAGCAAAGGTAACAAGGAGAGAAGATGCATTCTAGGGAGGAGCATAGAGGGAAGCATTGTAGGTCTGATGTAACAATGAGATGTAGGGAGCTCATTGCCAGACAGATTTCAGTGTGGTTCTAGATGGCAGTGTGTTAATGCTGCCCTCTTTCTATCTGAGGTCTCTGTTATCCTGGTCAAAGAAACTACACTCATAGCTGCTTCCCCTGTGGATAGTCGCAATAAGGAAAAAGAAGTCCCAAGAAAATAAAAATTCTCTCAAACTAGCCAAGGTTAGCACGAAAACACTAGGGTGAGCAAGCACTATAGGAGAAAATGTGCTACAGACTTTTCCTTGATTAAAGTTCCTTCAAATAAGGAATGGCCAACTCATACCCTTTCATTAGCCCAAAATTCATTAAATGAACGAACGGAAGCAAGCTGTATGATAGAAGTTAATTTCTTGATTTAGCTACTGAGTACAACTGCTGCTCACGCTTAACGGGGTTAAAATGCGATATCCAAAATGCATGTTGCAAAGAGACATTACAGAATATAAGCAGTGCTCCAAGGCACACGCAAATGCACTCACACACACAGTACCTTCCTTCTGCTTTGTCATGACCCTGAATTATTTCTTACATAGAATATGCTCTTCTTCATAACTAGAGTAGACTCTTAAAGGATTAGTGCCTAGCTGACTGGGGCTTATTATGTGCTTCCCAACCCTTTTCCATGCCTGAAATTACCATCTGGGTCTGTCCATCACTGTGCCCAGAGAACTGGTAACACCCGTCTGGCTCTGTTTCAGTGCAAATTGGGGTTAGACGTGATCCAAACAAAACAAGAGTGGTGCAGAGACCACTAGTTGTGGTAGCGTAGGAAGGCTTCCCTTGGGAGAGAATTGATGTTGGAACATTATCCAAAAGCTAAGGTCTCTTTCAACTTAATCCATAGTTTAGTTACAGCAAAGAGTTGATAATTCACAAGTATAGTCCTTGAAAATCAAATAATGGGCATTGATGGTGTCCCACGCTTATTTTATGAAAGGACATTAGTCATCTTTTAATAGAGAAGCAGAGTGATTTCTAGAAGCAAAAACAACTTGATCCCCTGGGGATAGGAAAGCCCCAGAGCTTGACCAGGATAACACCTTTCTTCTATTGAAGAAAACCAGAAGTTCTGCTGGGCAGCTATGGGATGCTGTACTTCCTTGGGATGAAACTGCGCAACAAAAATGTAGTGTTAGGACATTGGCCAGTGAAAAGACCTGGGGAGATCTAGGTCGATATGGTATTGGTTTACAAAAGTGCATGCACAAAGAAAATTGAGCAGTGCAGAGGTACAGAGTTTTTGAACTCTCAGGGATGACATCAAATGGCATTCATCCCCACAAGACTGTCAAAGCCTTCAGGACAGCATGCATTTCCAAGTATTTCTTGCTCCTGAATACTCTGAGCTCTCCACACGTTCTGATCTCTGCTGGGAAATAATCTTCTCTGAATCTAAGAGCTTCTCTAACTCCTTTGCTTCTAAGCCAAATGAATACAAGAGGGTCTTCTGACAAGATCATCCAGTCCTCCCATTCACCTCTCCTGTATCACGTGTTTCTGGGTGAAATTATCTTGACAGAAATTAACCATCAAAATCTGGAGGGGAAAAAAAAAACTGGTGAAATTTTCTTCCCATCTGTGCAGCTCTGTTCTGTCACAGTGTGTGTATATTTCTCTTTGATATTGTCAAGAGAAATAGAAGGCTCTTGTTACTTGTTTACTGTGTACGACCCTATGGCATCATAGATGAAATGTTCAAATCTGCCAGTGAGAAGGGTCAGGAAAAAGGAGTGTGTGAGGTACGAAAGGAAGGCTGGTCATCTTGACCCAAGAGGAAGAGCAGAGAAAGCATTCAGAAGGGTGAGTTGTAAATTAAATGACTTTTTTTTTTTAAGTAAGTTCATTAGCAATAATTAGAGCAATCCTTTTGTACTAGGTCACAAGCTCTTAGTGTCACACTTCTTTGTGCGATGCCCGTCAAGTATACTTGGTCTCCTGATCAATGGAGATGCATAGATTAAAGTGGAGATATTTCCACTGAAAATAAAAATAAAGAAAAAGAAAGAAAGAAAGAAAAAAAGGCAAAAGTAGGGAATCAGATAGCTCAGGGATCTATTAATAGGATAAAGTGTCGTTTGCATTTCAAGGTCTCTGGACCGATTACAGACCAGGTCAATAGTGAGAATGAAAGCCTTTGTGTTTAATGGCTGTTAGTGATGGATGTGAAATGAACTGATGGTCTCAATCGGGTTCAGGGCACTCTTCACAAAAATACCTCATTCTCCCTTTCATTTTTTTAACAGGAATGCAGAGATCTGATGAAGGTCTCTGGAATAAAGTGAGATTGAAATATCCAAGTGGGACTCTTTTGTCCATCTCCAGCCTTGCTCTGCAGTCTCTCCCAGCTCTGTCAAGTCACCTGGTTCCTCACGACCTCAGTGTACATAAAACAAAGATGACATCTGATTGGGTCTTATCAAAGCATAAAGCTAAACAATTTAGTGTTGAGGCTGGGAAGAGGCAGTCTTAGTAACCCTCATGTTCCAGGGAGATCCATGTCTCGCTCACCACTCTGCTTTCAGAGAACGCCCCATTGCCTGGAGGTCAGGCAGCAGAACCATGTGTCCATAGATGCTTTTCCTGAAAGCCTCAGTCCTCAGGGCCATCAATCAGTCACCTTTCTCAAGCATTACATTCATTTAAGGGAGGGAAAAATAAAAAGGAGAGCAAAGAAAGAACTTGATTTCATGGTAGGGAAAGTCTGAGTGGGAGTCTGCCTTTGAAGTGCCTACAAGAGAATCTAATCAAGGCATTTACTATAAACACAGAAAGATCGATTCCAGAGCATTTTTAACATTTAAAACATGTCTCTGTTTGGACAGCTGAGACATCCCATTACTGTGAATGACACCACCAGATCAAGGGTCTACACAATTTGAGAGAGCTGTAAATCATCCCCAGACCTCTGGGCACAAAAACATTTACAGAATTGCTTTAAATTATTTATAAATAATGGGCCAAATTCAGCCCTGGGCACAGAGTGATCTGCCTGCTGCTGGCTTTACTGGGGCCTCGTACTGGAATGACATGGGGCAGCTGGAAGATGAGGCCAACCTCTGTGCCAGTGCCAAGGACTCAAAGCATTGGCTATTGGGAGCAGCTGGAGTGCTGTAAGTACGTCCTAGTTGCATGGGAGTAAATGCAAAGAGGAGCAGTGATAAGCTTTTGTGCTTTTTTATATCCCTGGAAATGCTTACCTCGTCCAAAGCTCTGATGAACTTAATGCAAAGATAATGAAGCAGGGAGTAATTTACAGGTGATGAGGTTGAGTGTGAGGGCATGTAAGAGCTGGATTATGCCAATGGGATGGGCCTATACACTCTGAGTGCTGACCTAAAGTCATGCTGAAAGGACCTTGTGCTTCATGTAAGTAATATATCACAAAACCATCAGGTCTTGGACACAGACGATAAAGAGCTCTCACAGCACTTTCTGAGTGAGGTCTGTATCACTGAGTTTCAAGAGTCAGATGTGGGAACACGATGTGCCTTGACCGATGTCATCCAGCAGGACACCTGGGGTGTGAACACAGGTCTTCCAAATATTCTGCCAATTGGGCCACACTGTCCTGATGCTATTCTGGAATAAAAGCATTCACTAGGGCTATGTAGCTCCTTCTGTGGGCAAAAGGGGTGGGATCTCAGGAGATACCTCCTACTTCTCAGCTCATGCACAGAAAGCTATCAATAGCAGTGTGCTCCACAAGCATAGATGTAGCAGCACTGAGGACCTTGGTCTCAGATATTCAGAAGTGTAGGAAGGAAAGAAAAAGAGAAAAAAGAACTGCAGCTTGGTTAGTAAGTACCAAGACCTAAGGCAGGGGCTGTGCTTGATGAAGACAGCCTATGTAATATCTAAATGCGTTCAGTGGGAGCCAAAAGTGAGACTTAACAGCTTGGCCTTCACATCCCATATGATATCTTGATGTTTCAGATTGGAGCTGTTAATAAGAGTATGCTATAATGTGAGATGAGATGGGATCACTGGGGTTACCAATACGTCAGAGCAGTAGTGGGGAAGGAGCTCTCCTGCTTGGCTCATTACTACTGGTGGAAGTCGGTCTCTCTGGACTCAATGAGAGTCACCCAGGCACTGAGTTAATGCACTGCTGTTGCTGCTGCCTCTCACATCCAGATCTGCTAATCTGAACCATAGCTGTGCTAAGGAAAACCCTATTAAAGAGGATTTTAATAAAGGACTGATTTGTAAACACACATGACCCCATCCTCATTTGTAACATAAGGACTATGCACTCTCTCACATCTTGCCTGTCTGCTAAACTTTTAAAGAGGTCATTTGCTGTGATACATTACCCTCAGAAATCTCAATGGGTTTTCCTAGAGCATTTCCTACAGACTTTCTATAGAAACTAAATAGGACTATCCTTGTTGGGTTATGTTATAAAAACTCTCCCTAGAATTTACTGATTATGCTTAATAGGCACTGCTTGCAAGCAGAAAGGAGAATGAAAAATTCCCATTTTCCTCTGCCTTCCTGTGGTTACTGCCAAAGATGGAGGCAGTTTTACCTCTGCGGGGAGCCCATGGAGTTTCTCTGAGACAGAGACATCTCAGGACATCTGGAAAGAGCATAATGATTTCTGTTGGCACATTTGGAAAAGCATACACCAGAATGGATATTGAATAATGGAAAGTCTTTTTTTCTTTGGACAAATATTAAAGGGTCGTACTCTAGCCTGAATGACATCCCAAACAATCTTATGGCTCTCCAGGATATTGCACGGAGGAGGTATAAAACAGTAGAGGATACGGCCCACTGTATTTACTCTCTGGATAAAATCAATACAAATATCAAATCTCTCTCCGCAGAGACTAAACACAGCCTGAGAAACTCAACACATGGACTTGACACTGTAAAAGCCAAACCACCAAGGGTGGCCCCATTCCTGTACCCTGAAGTGCTTTCCCCACAGAAACACCATAGAATCATTAAGGTTGGAAAAGGCCTCAAAGACCAACTGGTCCAACCGCCCCCAATAGCTGAGCTTCTGCTTAGCAAAGCATCAGACAGCGTCTTGCCAGGTCATTCCCTTCTTTCCTAACAGGCACAAAGTCTCATGCTGGCAGTCCATGTCCAGCCATGCCCCATTGTGGGGCTTACCTGAGCTGCATGCTTGCAAGTTGCAGGATGTGCAACAGCACGGTTAGTAGGCTCTGCATGTTCAGTAAATCTGGAGCTTGCTGAGAGAGCTGGGCAGAGTCCACATATGCTGTTTTCAGGGGGGATTTGCCCTTTTCTGACTCTGCCTATGAGTGGTTCACCGTGCAGTGTAAGCCTGGGTTCCTCTGATTTACAGTAGAGACCCATCTTAGTTATAAAGCTCCAGCTCAGAGTTCTCCTAACAATCAGAGAACACTGCAGGTTATTATTTTTAATTTGTGCCTGGGGAAAAGTTTTGTTGGAAGGGAAAAAAAGAAAACAGGAAATAAATATTTTTTAAAGAAACTCTCTTGCTGTAGTAATGGTGAGAAACAAACACAGCTCAGTTCTGTCCAGGGAAACTGTGCCATGTGTTTCTTGCCATGGGGGATTGTGCTGTCAGTGCACAGCATGATAAGTTTGTTAGTATCAGTGCTACATGCTTTTACGCTGATGAAAACTCTCGTTTACCCTCACACAAGCATCTCTGCAAGTGCTGCAAATAACCTTATTGAATTTTCAAATACGTGGGCAGCTACAATTCCTTCAGGGTTGCTGGTTTCAGCCTGCAGAGGAACAGTCAGAGTTGGATGGGAGGACAGGAACCAGCAGAGCTCAGGGTTGTGCAGTCCTTGTGATGGACACGTGATGGCAGGTGGGAGTCAAGGCCAATGGGAAGTGGTGCCTCTTCAGTGGGTGATGTGGGAAAGGCATCATTCCCAGCACAGCCTTTAAGCAGGTGGTTGGCAGTAGGGTAGGAAAGCAACATGGAGTGTTCACAAAGGGAAGTGGGATCATATGGCCAAGCCGTAATTGTTATTAATTATCTATTACCAGATTAGAGGTACATTAGTGACCTGCACCACTTACTCAGTCACTAAAACATGCAGAGGTTCTCATATCATAATAAGGTTAAAACAATAATGAAACGGTACAGAAATGTAACACAGCGCAGAGCAATGCCAGCAGTGCTGGTCAGAGGGGCATTTTAGCTGAGTGACATGAATTCCTGTGGAAGTGAATTGGGTTACATTAGACATGAGATGGAAATGGGAGTGGATCCGACACAAATAATTGCTCGCAAACATACCTAGCATTTTCCTTAGGTGATGATCTGGGTCATGTGAATAAACCTGGGGGTAATCAAACTCCTCTGGATGTTGCCATTCATTTCTGTGGCTGCACTCAAGCTGCAGAACTTGCTCAGGCAGGGGGTCATTAAAACAGATAGTGGACTTGGTTAAAATGAGAGGTACTGGCTGTTGACCAAACCAGTAGCTCAGGAAGATTTTCTCTAGGTAAGGGTTTTCCAGGGGTCTAACCACTAATGGTAAGCTATGCTGTGCAAAGGGACAGCCAAAGGACACCGCCATCAGCCCCACTGCTCAGCAAAGGCTGCTCCTGGTCTTCGCTTAATCCTCACCGTCCCCTTCCTCCACATCACTCCAAGGGAAGCTTTCAACCAACTGCCCCGGTGTTTTGTTATTAGCACTACTGGGCTCCTGCCCAGATGTCAGTTCTTACTCCAAAGAGCCCACAGCCAGCAGAGCATCTCCACTGAGACCTCCTTGAATTGCATCCCCCAGTGCTGTCCTTTCCTTGGAGGAAGAAGGAAAGCCCCAAACCTGCACAGCCTGCAATTCCTTACCCATTAACAAACCCCAGCAAGAAGGGCTCCCTGCACAGCCTCTCCTCCTGACATGTGCAGGCGTGATGTGCACAATCACTGAGGTCCAAGGCAGAAAGCATTTCCAGAAAGATCACTTCCAGCCCCAGACAGCCGGCACCAGCAGTACATCAAAGGGCAGCTCTGACTTCGGCAAAGACTGTGATGCCATGGGAGGGGAAAAAAATTACTTAAGTCTTAACCTTGTCTCGAGCCAGCATGAAAAAGAATTCAATAAATCTTAGACTGTATTCAACTGGGACGGACAGCAAAGAAATTAAATATTTTGGCTGTTGGCCAAGTGCACATTTAACACAAAAACATGATGCCAGTGAAATAACCTTTTCTCCTTTTAAAAACCCCCTCTCCGAGCTGATTATTATCCACTAAAAAAGAGAAAAGAAAAAAGAAAAAAAAAAAAGGAAAAAAAGCAAAGAAAGGAAATCCAACTCAGAGATGCATTAATGGATCGCTGTGAAGGATAACAACCCAGTGCAGTTTATGTCACCAAATGTGAACCTTATTTAGCAAGCATTTGGTAGGAGCTGCTAATACACAGCAGCACCAGAGACTGGAGCAGTCTGCTCTGCTGCCTGTGGCTGAACTGTCTTCCATCGAGTGCTGATTTACTATACAATTAAGACAATGTCTACGAGATCTAAAGCAAGTACCTACTTCCAGGGGGATACTCCTAGATCTAGTTATTATCATGCCAGCCCATGAAGTATCTCTTTCCAGATAAGCACCCAAGCCTGCTGATAGTCTCCTGACACAAGGTTCAATCCTGCCGTGTGCTAAGGATGCTCGATTCCCACTGAAGTCATTGGAGGACGAGGATGCTTATCACATTTCAGGTGTGCAAATGCTCAGCATCTTTCAGGATCTGGTCCAGAGTCAATTTTCATTCAGAACTAAGAGCAAATAAGGTTGCCTTGTTGTTTTGTTTTTTTCTTTTTTCCCCCCTCTCTTTATGAGTGAATCAAATAAATGGACTGAGTGTTATTTTCCCCTGAATATTATTTGTGCTTCTGAAGGATGCTGCTGGCAGACTGATTGCTCTGGAATATTTAATTTACTTATTTGTTGAATTTATGCTGCACGTTCGTTCACTACTCTCCAGGTACACACACAAGGAAAATACATACATATATTTTTTAAGATATATCACGCCACAAAAATCCAGATTAAGAGGAATAAAGGGAAAGTTGGAAAGTACGCTGAAAGCAAAGGCTGAGCCATACGCACAGCACCATTCAGATTGTTTTGTTGCTTTGCAGATGGGGTCAAATATGAGCAAAGCCACCACTGTTTATGGGGAAAGAGAGACACAAAGCCTGGCTGCAGCCTACCCAAACCTCCGAGCATTGGGAGCACTGTCAGTGCTAAGTGGTCTCGAGTTATCTTCATATTGCATCTGTACTAAGAGGTAAGCACAAAACAAAAACAGCTGCAAAAATATTGGATCTGCAGCATAATGAAGCACATAGACGTCTGAAAGCCACACTTGTGCCAGGAAAAGAAAACAAGTCAGTTTGGAAAACAGGAGCTATATATATAACATATCAAAACCCTAAAGAACAGGCTTCAAAAACAGCTGCATTTAATCTTCTAGTAAATTCTCCTTTTTTTCCTAGGTAAAATTAGCAACATGCTCATTGATTTTTGTGCAGATGGAAATGTATAGGTAGAGCTAAAAGAAGGGTAAATAAAACATGATGGGCTCTCAGGGTTAGATAAAAGAAAGTGCTTATAAATGCAGAAGTCCATGAGCAGAACAGAGACCGTGAAGGGTTCAGGCAAGAGGCCAAGAAGCCGACTGCATACTGCAAGCTATTATTTGTGCTGAAAATCTCCAGGAATTGACTGAGTATCAGCTTTCTTAAGCAAGACCTTGAACCAAGATCTATACAGCTATAATCATCCCATACTATTTATTTCACTGGAATTTCCATAAGAATTATCCTGCCTTGTTTTTGTCAACCAAGAAACCAGCGCAGGTGCACATGGACAGATTAAGCAAATTGGTTAACAGGGGTGACATGATGTAATGTTGTTAGTTTAAGTGATCTTTGATCAATAGCATTCATGACAACAGCTGAGTTTGTTTGTCCTTAATGCCAGGAGGTATTTTACCACTTCAGTAGTTTTAAAACTAGAGGACTGAGTCCAGGAAAATCGATATGGAAGTGAAACTCTCTAAGTTCACAGTGAAACTTGCAAAAGGTGGGATGCAAAGTGCTCTCTCAAGCTCAACAGGAGATGGGGCTCCTTGGGTACCCTGTGCGTTTACCTGTTAATTCTTCATGTGACCAGACTGGTTACCTCTCAGGTTACTCTTAGTTTTTCCACTTTCAAAGTTGATTTAAGAAATGAGGTGGGCTCAGGAGTGCAGGTGCATCAAGCTGACCATATCCAGGGGGAAATTCAGCACCCAAAGTAGACAGACACCAACCACGTTGGGCTCAGGAGTTGGACCCAACCACGTTGGGGTTCATAAACCCTCATCACCAACACACCCCGAAGACAACAACTACAGCATGTGACAGAACAGGCTTTACACTTGGATAGATATTTAAGCATGCGTATGTGTGTATATTTAAAAATACACTGAGCTTTCATCAAACGTAGCATAAGGAGAGAGCTGACTGTAGCTGGTAGTTCTCGTGGATCAATGCTACCTTGACCTTTGCGTGTCATGTTTTTGATGCTGTTACATTTTTCTGCAGAATCAGACAAGCTCAAACTTCTGCGAAGGAATTTACTGTATCTCAGTGATACAGACTGCAGAGCATTTAACCTTCCCAGTCTGAGTTTAAATGGGGCTGAGCATGCACGTGTGACTCTGCATTGCTGGGATGTGGCTAATTTCTATTTCTCTGACCGGGCTCATGAGTACAGTGCAGATCTTGCATGCAAATGGACGGCAGAATCAGTGTACACAGGACAACTCAAGCCATAATGCATGGAAGTTCAGTAAATCAAATGTTTAAAACAAAAAGTTTGTTTCACGTAATAAAATTAAATGAAATCCACTATTTTTACATGAAACAAGAAGGCCAAGAACTCAGAGATGTCTATTGGCTTGAGTGCAAGAACATGGGACTGTACATGGCTCTCCTGCACAAAGCTGAGTCACATCTCTGCTTCTTTCTTTCCTACAGCACCAGAAGGGGTCAGGCAGTGCCCAGGCAGGGTGACATGAAGGACCAAATGACATGGGTTGATTCTGTGGCCTCTGGCAGTTGCTGTCATGCAAGTTATTATTAATACCGTGAATACAGCAACAAACTCAAGGAGCAAGCTCAAGTGGTGGTGATCCAATCTTGCATTTATGCCCTCACTTTACTGCATATTTAGTGCCCAATGGTGTGCATGCCACTTCTTGGGATGCCTCAGTTTCCACACCTGCTATGGAGAGATAACTGTACCAGCCAGCAGGCCCCTAAAACTTGGAAATGCAAGTATTATGGGCTTTGAGGTGTAAAATTGGTACAGAAGACTGTGGTATTATTCAACACCCAGACATAATCAGCAAGAAGGATGACTCAGATATGGCTCTCATCGCTCCAGAGCAATAAAAAATATCTTCCAAAATAAATTTAAGAAATTAGTCTGTGTTGCTTCTGAGTTATTGGAAAAGTAACTTGTTCTGTTCTCATAAATAAAATGCCACCAAATTATCGCAAACAGCGTGAAGCATTGTGCAGCAGAGACTCCATAGCGAGGGGTCTGTTTTGTGATGGCAGACTCAGCTCTGTGGTCCTCCTGCTGCTCACCTGTGAACCGAACCCTCTGCAATAAACTGAGTTCTGGGGGTAGCCAATGGGTATTAAATTCCCCCCATCGAAAGCATTTCCTTATGTAGAGCATTAAGTGTTTAATCTGAACAACAGCACCAGAAGGTTTTATTTATCAAATCAAGTCACACTGTGTAAGTGTCAAAAGAGAGCTTTAAAAATAATGCTTTAAGACTATCGGGAAAAATTGGAGTGTTCCAGGTACAAATAGAGAAACACAGTCTGTCTGTCACATGGCTAGCAGCACAGAGAAATGTAATCTACAGTAACAGCACTGCTTTCTCTTTATTTTCACTTCGCTCAGAGGACACTTTTCATCTGCAGTTTCCAGCCTGGTGGGTGGCAGCTGCATCGTGGGCTCAGAAGTTGGACCCAGCAATGATTCATCACCATCCCAATCTCACCTTGCAGGACAGAGGTGAGAGGTGCCAGGTGACTCCACCCGGCCCCAAGCAATTTGCATCCATGTCAGGAAAAATACAAGGAAAGTATAACCTGCCTGCAAGATCTGCACGTGCCACAGCACGGGCTGCCCTATGTAGGTGGCAAGGGGTGGTCTGTCCTTTGAGTCCAGATGAACCCCAGAGCTGGCATCCTTCCCAAAGCACTGCAAATTCTCAGCAGTTCTACTTCCTGCATATAAATCCATTCATTTACTCTCTCTGTTTATGATTTCACCTTTTTTTTTTTTCATAGGAAAGAGGCCAGTTACATCCACTGTAGTCACCTGAGGGTGCTGGGCTTGATTTTCCTTACCACTTTACATTAATGAACCATCCCCTAACAACTGTGCACCCCTCACAGTTCTTAACCTGGGGAGGCTGCCAGCTGCCCCGTGTCCCCAGCCCCACACCAGCTCTCTCAGTTGCTGTCAGCAGAGGCTGTAGCAGGCTCAGCTCCCTCCAGAAGGAAAAATGGGTTGCATTTTGCCCTGGAAATTAAGTGTGACTTTCAAAAGGAAGCTACTGTTTGGTTTGTGAGACCAGAAATAGGACTGTGGATATTAACCGCTAGCAAATAATTTGTCTGATACAATAGAACAGAACATCACCTGCTCCCTCTGCAAACTTTTCCTTTTCCTGGTGCCACTGAAAATTGTCTTTCCTCTCCTATTTCTGACAATGCAGCTGGGAAGACCAAATATTTGCTGTTGTAAGGCAGATACCAGGATCCATTTACACCTTCTATGGGAAACAGGGTGCTGGAGGCCACAGATCAATTTGAATTAGCAGACCCTTTAATTCCAAATTTCCAATTTATTTGCTGGGCAGTCAGGGCAAGAACATAAGGGGAAAGAAATAAAAATCGAGGTCTCCGCTCAACAGTATTTGGGAGTAGATTACCTATGGTAATGTGCATAATTTTCAATCCCTTATCTGTCTTCCCCAGATAGGTGACCCAGCGTTATTAGCACTGTTTATATCATTAAGCACTGGGCTGGGATTATAGTCCGAGTGGCTGCACCACGCTACGTAGAATTCAGATCTCCAAGCACTTAAACGTCACCCACTAATCAAGTTGGGCTCATCTTCCATCTCCAGCTCTGGCTTATCAAGGAAGTGATAAAGCTGGTAGCCTCCTCCATCCGCTCTACAGCTTAATCCATGTAAGCAAAGACCATCAAAGCACCCATCGCAGATGGGCAGGGGGTGAGACAGCAAAAAACTCATTTAACCGCTGCCCTGTAAATGTCGCTCGGTGACATCAGACTATATTAGAGGAGGAAAAAACATGCAAATGCACCTGGCGAGAGGCACGGCTGGAAGAGGAGCACTCCCTTCGAGCGGAGCGGAGCGCCACGTTGCAGCAGCATGTGCCATTCTGCATGTCTGCTTTATCAGCTGGAGGTCAGGCAAAACGGGTAAATAGTGCTTATCAGTGAAGATTCATTAACGTCTTCTCATTGCTGCCACAGATGCTCTCTGGTGCTCAGGTTTGTCCCCGTGGTGTGCAGGAGACAAATATTTGCAGTGCAGAACGAGCAGTTTGCTATAAGCAAGGCATGCTGTGGCAGTGCTCAGATGTGTCCCTGGGTCCCCACTGTGCCCCTGGGGATGTGGCAGAAGGGGAAGGAAAGGCTCCTGAATTAGACAGCCGCATACCGTCCTCTTTCTACTTCCATGGCAGAGGAAATCAGGGTGCAGCTTCCTTGAACAGCCTAAATTGCTTCTAACCCCTTAACCCATGACACGGTTGATCATGGTAGACACATTGCTCCATTTTAGGCACCACAAAGCAGCGTGCAGCATCACGTCCTCAATCACTCGGTGTGGAGCAGGGCAGAGTGCACCACCTATGCATCTTTGCATAGGATAACCTCACTCTGGTTTTGTCAGGAGTAAACCCCCCCAGCCAACATTTCATTTATTTCATACACAGATTAATTTAAAATAGAATAACCAATGGTCCTGTTACTATAGTAATATACTAAGACAGAAAATAAACATGATTGCCCTGTAATTACATTTCAGAAAAAATATTTCATATTTTAAAGCAATGAAATGTCAACTAACGTATGTTTCCAGAAAGCCAGGGAAATTCCAGGTCAGGCCAATTGCTGGAAGCTGAGCTCTGCTGTCCCTCACCCATACTGGGAAGTCTTCTCTTTGGGAAATCTGGCTGAACCCAATGAAGCTCCTCAAGTGATGAGGTTCTTCTCAAAGCAATAATACCAGAATATTAACACTGAGCCTACTTCTTGGAGACACGGATATCAGTGGGTGTACTTACAGGGAAGTGTTTAATCAGAGATATAATGAAAAGTGAGGTGTGAGACTCTGATCCCTCGCTGTGGGAAATCAGTGGATGTGGATGCTGATTGCTGGGCAGTGAGAAGAGCTCTGTGCAGGGAGCTCATGGGAATCAGAGAATCATTATGGTTGGAAGGACCACCAAGTTCAACCCCAAGCCACCGTGCCTGATGTCCACGTGCCTCAGTGCCACATCTCCAGAGAGAGTGACTCCACCGCTCCCTGAGCAGCTGTGCCAAGGGAAGGTTAGGAAAGATGTGTCCTGCACAGACTCTTGCCTTTCCAAGGGATAGCCAGACCCTTGAGAGGCCCGTGTGGTCTTGTGCTGAGTGAGAAAGTTGGGGTTGAAGTCAGAAGTGCTGAGGGAATGGACGTGGCCTAAATAGCTGCTCAAAGCTCAGCTGGAGAAAGACGCATACGAGAGCTCCCCTCCTCCCTTCCTTATTTCTGAAGTTAAATAAATAAAACCCTGCTGTTGCCCTAGGCATGTTTCTGCTGGATGTTCAGCTAAAATCTCAGTGATTCACTTAACAGTTGTGAGTATGATAATACCAATAATAAAGCAAACAAATAAGCAAAAGAAAAGAATACCACAGGGTTTTGCGAGACTTCATACTGGTTGCTCCAAATATCTGACGTGCCATCACACTTTTTTGTTTTGTAGAGACAGGAGAGTTGGAAAGGACTGGGCTTATTTCATTCCTTTTCTCTTACTTATTTGACATTGTTTTGATTAGAAAAGAGAAGCCATTGGCACTGGGCATAATAGCTTTTATACCTCTCCTCAGTGTCAATATTAGATGCAGAGTTCTGCTCGCCTACCAGCACGAATTACTCTAACTCACTGAAAAGAGAGAGGAAAAAAAGCAATTTTGGTAAATATATTACTCGCTTGGGAGTTATTTTTTATGGATATTGAAAAAGTCTTCATCTATGCTGAAGCCCCCCAAACCTACGAAAGCTTCCAATTTGAAACAGCAAGGAAACAGCTACCCTATGGTCCATGCGGTATGCCTAGTATCTCCCTGAAGATTCCTGATGTTCACATTTCTTAAAGAATGCATTACAGCTGTAAGCATTATGGTTCCAAAAGCAGTCGCTAAGATGCGACAAAGGGAAACCAGCAGGGAGCCTCGTGACAATGGTATGGGCTGCAAAAATCAACCCATCCATTTCAAGGAGCGATGGGTGTTAGGAAGGTGAACATGGAGATCCTCAGTCTGTTCCCTCCTCTGTTACGTGTGTGTTCGATGACACATCCTGTGCTTTAGAAGATGGCCTCAGGGCAAAACCTGGTTTAGTCAACAGAAACGTGGTCTACTGACTGCCATTCTGAGCAAAAGTACCTTTGAGATTGTCATAGACAAAGTTGTTTCAAAGTTTATGGGACTGATCAGTGCCAATGTCATGCCTGTGGCTCAAGGAGCCTAGGACAATTCACACATGATGTGATACATTTCGGTGTTATCCTTAGAGAACATCCTCTGTGCACTCACAGTGCGCACTGCAACATGCCACCCACTGCCTGGTGTAGGTCGTTGCAATGGACTGTGTGTGTTCTTTAGCGGTGAGTTGTTAGAGTTAGGGTACTATGGTTGGGTTGAGGTTGGACCTGATGATCTTGAAGGTCTTTTCCAGCCTGAGCCATTCCATGATTCCATGATTCTATCTGCTCAGGTGGTCGTGTAGAGCTCCCCAGGGCTGACATTCCCTACCTGCACTGCAAGCACCAGACCTGGCAGACGCATTTCATCCTTCACAAACTATAATGCTGACACCTTCCCAACCTCGGCGCCATGCAGCTGTGAGGCAGATGAATGAAGCCTGCACATCCACCAAAGTGCTCCCTGACTTTCCCAGAGCTCGCTCTCTCTGCATGTCATCCTGAAAGCAGTAAGCTTCGCTGCCTCTTTTGGGCTGTCAGTTTAAAATCTTGCTCGTGTAGGTGCTCAAACGTGTGTGACAAAAGGGAGCCCTTTTTGAGCTGACACAGCACAGCAGCACCAAGCAGAGCTGCACTGGTGAGACTGCAGATCAGAGGCAATCAAAGCCTTGTAGCACTTCAAAGCATTAAGATTTACCCGTGATGGCAATGGGGAAGAGTCCTAAAAATAATGGTGTGGAAAGGACCACGTTACCTTGTTATACTGTATGCTGGGAACAGACTAGTTTTAAAAGCAATTTGCATAATTTAGCTTCTCCACTCTTAGAATAGCAAATTAACAGTTCATTTTATGACTCTACCAATCAACACCTATAGCCCATTAAATTTAACAACAAACTTGCCTTATGAAGGAGGCTGCAGCTGGGTCCCTAAGTCCTCCTTATCACTTATTCTTCCCCTTGAATTGTGTTTCTTTCTTTTATAAACTAGCTTTTCTATTTTCTCATTAGCAAGCGTGATGCTAAATTAATTCCAGGTGCTAATTTACACATTGTGTGCTAAATTCAAAACTCAGCTCTATTGGTATCAATGGAGGCTAGCCTGACTGTGTTTTCCATTCTCCAACCCCATGCAGTTCCCAGTTCCTGCAGAGCAAATCTCTGCTACATCTACCTGGCTCTCTCCTAATGCAGAGGAAAACAGAGTAGCTCCACTAACCCCATTCTGTCCCCACTTACTGCAGTAAGAATTGAGAGCAACTTAAAAAAAAATACATAATATTTGGGGCGTAGGCTGAATATAACCAAAGGCAAAAATTGGCACGAGAACCGAAAATACACAAAAGCTTGTTTTAAAGCTTCATTTTCAGGACCACCTCCTGAAGATGGGGTCATCCCAGTAAACAGATGAACACGCTGCTAATTGAAGGGAACACCATGCCACATGGCTTCGTTTGCAAAGCCATTCGGAATGGATTATCAATATTTTATAAATACGTTAAGGTGGTGATAAAAGATGCATGATGTAGTGTGTAGGTAGGAAGCCCTTCTGAAAGGAAATGAAGAAATTATAGATAACCTTGACATGCAGAAGTTATGCAGTTGGAATTGCTAAGGAGAAGGGTTTTAAGATCTTTCAAGGTAAGAAAGTAATAAGAATTCTTTAAAGGAACAATGTCACATTGTTTAGGCTAAAAAAACCTGGTTTGCCAGTAGGGAAACGTATCATATCTTACAGGGATAAATTTCATCTGCGAACTTTTGATGGGCAAGTTTTCATCTGGGCATAACTAACAACTCCTGTGCCTCTTGCTAACCGTGCCCCAGAATATTAGGGCAAAACTGTGCTTATCCCAAAGATCTGAGTGACAGAGCAGTAACACAGCAAGGACTTATGCAAATAGGCAGCGGTGGGAACTCGTGTTTCCCTGGCTGTTCTGTTCTGGGCAGATGGGAAAGATTAGAATTTCTGCGGAGCAGGGCTGATTTACAGCAGGTCCTCCTGAGCTACGAGGAAATCCTCGCAGCCTGGGCTCCGCCGCTTCCACATTCGAATTCTTGCCACAGCTTACTTCTGCTGTGACGAACAACACCGCAGCAAAGGCTGCACGCGGAGATGCGTTTGCTGTAAAGGCTTTATAGAGCAGTAACCTCCACCTTCAGCCTACAGACAATGGAAAGAAAGCCTGGATCGCTTCCAGCAAATACAGGGCAGAAGGTCGTGCTGGAGCTTGAGTTAAGAGGAACTCTGGAATAAAGACGGTAGCTGCCTCCCCATTCCCGTGCGAAGGAAGGAGTGGGGAGGAGACAGAGGGCTAGCTGTCAGTTTGGGGCTTGTAAACATCTCCAGGGACTCGTGGGATGTCATCCTGCAGCCCTGCACAAAGCTGCACGAGTCTCTGGAGGTCATGGTTGTGTTTGCCAGGTGACCCAACTGGGATCGCCTTCCTGCTGGTTTGGGAACCAAGAGGAGGGGGGCAGCTCTGTTAGGGAGAAAAATTTGGACTTCTAAACAGAGATTGACCCTTTCACGGAGACCTCTTGATGGTGGGAGCCTGCAGGTGGGAAAGGCATCCTGCTTGGCCCACATCTCCGTGCTCAAGTACAAACAGCCAGTAATGGGGCTCCTGGCTCCGGTTCAGTTTCCTGTTCTTGAGACCTTACGTTCCCCAGAGGTAGCTTTGAATTTCAGGTCTTACACTCAATTTTTCCAAAGAAAGAAGCTAAACAATCCTGTTAGTCCTACAGAATGATGTGAAATGTACTCTTCTTCCACCCATAGAGTGAATGTGCATGTGCCTGAACAGCACATGAGCTCCGGATGAGCAAATCCAGCATAGACAGGGATTAGAACTTGGAAGAATGTTACAATTTCCCTTGGTTTTAGCTCTTATTACCTAGTATTTCTGTGAACAGCCTCAGCTTTTATCCTTCCATCCTTCAAAAATACACTGTAGCAGGTTTGACCTGCGTGCATGGATCAGGGATCCACAGAACACTTCACTATGGGAAAAATTGGACTCGGAAGTTCAGAAAAGTGGTGGAGTCACCACCCCTGGACGTGCTGCAGAGCTATGGAGATGTGGCATTGAGGGATGTGGTCAATGGACCTGGTGGGATGGGTTGGGGTTGGACTTGGCAATCTTAGAGGCCTCTTCCAACCTTCATGATTCTGTGATTCTGCAAGTGCAGTTCTTGCCCTTGCCCCCTAAAACGTACTATTCTTAAAGGAAATTAAGTCTTGTGCAGTATCACTCATATCCATCCAAAGCAGCATGAAGAAGCAGTGCCCTGGATTGAAACAACTACTCGCAATGTCCTAACCATAGAGGAGAAAAACTGGATGGAAGCATGTTTTGTAGGACAAGATTAGCTAATTCTCCATTTTTCTTCAAGATTTTCTGCATTTTTTTTTCCAGATTTACATAAAAAAATCCCTATTAAAAAAAGAAAAATCAGTATTGAACCGTAAAAAATGGGATAGATTTTCTGCCTTTTATTTTAAAGAAAAAAGAAATCGAAAGCATAATTTCTAGTGTGCTCCAACACAGATAAAAATAATATCCTCCTAATGCAAAGACACAGGCTCCTGCTACACGGATAAAATGCTGTTAGCATTATAGAACAGATGATGCAAACGAGCACAATTAAGTAAGTTGGTATCAAGCAGCGGGGTGCCATGGTAAATACACACCAGACAATTTGTAACACTGCTCACGTTTGAACATTCCCTGAGTCTCTGAGCCCCCACTTTTAATCTAAACAAATACTTCAGTGTATGGAGATAAATATAATGAGAACGATAGCTCTCAGTCTGGCAGGGTCCAAAGTTGAGATACAGTCTACACTAAATAAAAGAATTGTTTATGTAGGCGAATAAAATATGGTTGCATTCCTTCTCTGTATGCAGATAACTCTATCCATCACTTCTTCTTTTGTTTTGTGATTTCAGTTCTGAGGTAAGCAATCCTGAAGGAAAAGTAATGGGAGGGACATTCATCGTACGCTGTAATTTTGGGTCTAAAATGATTGACAACTCTAAAAATGAGGGACGTGCCTGAAGTACATTCTCCATAATTATTTTTCAGCATTCTCGAGGCAGTTATTTCCTTTTTTGAAGCACGGGGAGAAAAGGCAGCCCCAATCTTGCCACTCTCCAGCTATTAGCGGCAAATGGTGACTCTTTAAATGCTGCTGCATTGGGCACCCTTCCAGCGAGGTGGCTGGATTATCTAAGCTTCCCTCTTGGGAAGATGCCTTTCCTCTAAGTCCCTGAACACGTCGCTAGAAGACCCTTCTGCACAATTAGCTAACCTGAATCCGAGCTGCAGGAATGAACCAGCAGCGCAGGAGACCATCCTCAGCAAAGCTGGGATAATGCTGACCAGGTATTAAACTCATGCAAAACACACACTGACCAAAGAGATTAGAAATTGACTCATTGAACCAGGAAAACTGCTGAGGAGCAGAAGCAGCAGCTCAAAGCCCCCAGAAAACCAACCGGACAAACAAAACAAAACTCACAGCAAAATAATAA
>PPHD01009782.1:0-20288 GCA_002909625.1 Bambusicola thoracicus | reverse complement strand
GTTTTCCCAAACGTATATAACCAGACACCATTTTATAGCTATTAGAACTTGACACTCAGTAATGTTTTGTTATCAATATTCAAAGTGCTGATCAAACAGTTCTTACTTTTCATTAGAGGAGATACAAATTTCTTCTGGAGTGGTATTTCAGTGCACTGTGAGCTAAAGTTTGGTCCTTGGGGTAAAGAAGCTGGAGGGGCAGCTCTGTTTTATTACGCTGTTCTGTAACACATTCCCTGTTCTATCCAGTGATTGGGTATTGCCCTGCTCACAGCATGCTGATAGCACTTACAGTTGTGGTCACAGAGAGGTATGATGCCTTAAGAAGTTGCATCCCAGGGGCTGCTTCTCAGCTGAGAGTTAGTAAGGAGTACTAACTTTGTTTGCAGAAAGCAAACCGTGTGCCTCGAATCTTTGTGTGCCTCGACTTTCTCAGCACAGGTAGGTGATTATTGTGTCCTAGTGGTGAATGCTATTTAAACCAAACCGATTAGGGATGTTGGTCCTGGTAAAGTGTTAGGCTTAGGGGCCTGCTGTTGGCACCCGTGGCTCAGCTGGTCTTGCATTCGTTATTTGGGGATGGAAAATTTATCGGTTGAGTTCTAACCTATAAAACTGAAATTATTTGCAAAGGAGGCTGTAGACTAGAAGTCAAGTGCTGATTTCTTCATTCCGAAGTCAGCGAAAGAGATGAGTCCAAGGGCACTCCATACAGGAGATCCTTAGGCTGCAGTGGGGTCAGCACTCAACCAGGTGGGAGCATCCTCATGCTCGTGGAGAGCTGGCTCATCTGTCTCCCAGTGTGACAGGATGCTCCATTGCTTTCTGAGGCACCTTCCATTGACTCTTGGTGCAAAACACAGAAAACATGAATTAGCTTTCTTAAAGAACAATACCTCTCTTTCTGTTTTCTCCCCCTACCCTTGTCTTTCAGTTATACCTGCCGCCACTTGCGGAGATATGTCTATGTCTTGGACAAACTGTATTTCCCCCACTCGCACTGCTCCACGCTGCAGCATTGCTTCTCGACCCTCAGTGACAATGGAGAGGAACTCTTGTCTTTAACTTGTTCTCACATTCTCAGATCCTATGCTGCCAGGTTATTAACCTCTGCTCTGCACTTACTGCATGCTGCATGCTCCGTGCCTGCTCTGTGCATGTTCTGAGTGACGGGTGACGTGGAATGGGGAAGGGGTGCTTTGTGTCTTTATGGCATCTTTGGTATGTGTCCTAAAAATGTGGTAGAAATGGACGTTTAATCTGATTCAGATTAAGTTCTGATTCAGTTTTTCTCGTCCAGAATATCTGTCATCAAAGGCTGAGCACAAATTCTGGAATTAACGTGTGGCTTTTGGGAGTTTTAAATCCTTTTCATGTTACGAGTGAAAATATTTTAACCCTTTCCCAGAGCTGTGATGTAAGAACTGTGAGCTGTGATTCACAAAGCTTCCATGCAGTTGTGCACTTTGTTTGGAAGTAGTGCAGCAGCAGAAGCTGTCTTAAACATGTCCAGTGCTTCCCTGACGCCCATTATTTCAGTACCACTGTGTACAAATTGTTCTTCAAGAATGGGAATGATGACATTTCACATCATGGCACTTAATGACAAATTAAGACGGGTCTGCTTTTTGGTGTTATCAGTTCTGCTTATCCCACATGAGAAGAACAGCAGGAGTCCACCAGTCTGCACTGATAATATTGAAGTTCATGGTGCAGAATTGTGGATGCTCCGTGAAACTGTAAACTATAGGAGGAATTAAGTGAATTCTAGGCACGGTACCCAAATATTTCCTTTAAGATGTTCACTCCAAGTAAAAATTAAATTTCACTATTTCACTGCTGATGCTGTGGATAATTATTCTAACCTAAATGCTCAAAGTTTTAGGAAAACAAGGAAAAGGTCACATGGCATCATTGGAGAGAGGATGGAAAGCACCCAGCCTGGAAATGCGTCTTCCCAGCTAAGCAGGGTACAATAGCAGCAAACCACACAGTGAACATAAGTAAAACCAGCTTGATTGTCAGGGGAAGGAAACACTGCATGTGAGCTGAAATAGCTCTTCTGGTACAGAAGGAATGTTACAGTGGTACTTAATGACGGAGAGTTACACTGGGGGCTCTCAATAGGGGATGGAAATCCCAGGGGCCTTCTCCAGATTAGTTTGGAGCAGTACAGTGCGAAAGCAGGCAGAATCCATCAGATTTCAAAGACGTCATTTAAAGATGAGTAATATCAAGGAGGTCAGCTCACACCAAGGTCTTTCTATGGTGGCTTTATGGGTGAAGGCAGCACTGATAACCCCGTAGGCGTTTTCGTATAACGAGCTTATGAAGTTCTTAGAGCAAAAAGTGCATCTGGGTGCACCTCATACTGAAACTGATTGAGAGAGTTTACTGGTATGAAATTTTGCTGCATCCACTATTAACTGCAGCACTGTTCTGCCCTCTGTGCATCCTGCTAGTAGTTTATGCATTCCATCTCTCCTCTGAAGGCTGATGATGGTGATTTATAGGTCGCAGCCCTCCCTTTGTATGCATTTTTGCAGCACTCCAGGGAAAAGCCATAAAACTTTGTCCCGATCAGTGCTGTTCGTTTCTAAGCCACCATAGATGTGTTTGTGATGCTGGGACCTGTCAGATCTGTGGACACTGCTCATCCCATGCTCACTGAACAGCTGACATCGGTTAAAGGTGGGGTGGAGGGGAAGAAGAGAGGATATCTGCCTATTTACCCATCTGCAGCAGCAGCAGCTGTGGCCTGGGTTGGAGTTGAGTGCCTACGTTACTTCTGGTGGCTTTTCTAAATGATAAAATGGAGGAGACGTGATGCCCTTTTTATTGTGCTGTCTATAGCATAAATACAGACACTGGGGTTGCAATCTGCCATTGCTCCTCCCTTATACTCTGTTGTAGTCACTTTGCTTCACGATGTGAAATGTGCTCACACTCACGCCTTTGGTGGTTTCCTTTTGACTGACACCTTCAGTATGCGATGTTTTAATGCTCACATCTGTATTGTGTGTCTGTTTTAATCACAGGTCATCATTTCTGAAAAGGAGATTAGGTTGGTGCATGGGTTGGCAGTAGGCAGTGCAAGCAGTGATGTGTTTTGGAGTGCTGAATAAATGAAGGAGAGTTGTATGTTCATTGCTAGCTTGACACTGTGTGTGAAAGCAGGAGATTCAGTTTGCTGACCCTTGTAAATTGAGACATGTTCATACAGCAGGAGGGCAAAAGGAAAAGCTGTATGACTTTGTTGGATTTAGGTCTTTTGTCCAAAGAAAGGCAAGGAAATGTGACGTCGAATCTGCACACGTTACCCATTGTGCATATCTTTTATCACTTAATACTAAGTTTGCTCACGCAGCACAACATAGCCAATTGAGGGCCTTATGTTCCCTTCAGCATTCTGGGCATGCAGTCTGCAGCCTGACACAGATGAGCTCTGCAGCCATATCCCTCCCGTGCCACCAGAGTCAATGGAATTATGCAATTGCATTACTGTAACAGTGTGCAGTCTCTGCAGATCAGAGCCTTGCAGATTCACTTTGAAAACACTGCTAAGGACCAGGAATGTTTCTGTAACCGCAGTGCCATGGTGAAGCTCTGCCTAAAGCCAGCTGGTCCTCCTTAGCTGGGTTGCATCTCTGTTCTTCCCAGTGTTGGGACAAACAGGAGAAGTGTCCAAGTATTGTCCTCAAAGCAGCTCAGGTGACGTATTTTCTTCGGCGTCGGCCTCTGAAGGGAATATGGGGAGAAAGATGTGTTTATCATTGAACCTCCTTCCTTCCCTGGCATTTTAACTCATGAGAGCAGATAGAGATTAAAAGAGATTCCAAAGGTGACAGAATGCCAGTCCTGCAGGAAAACGATGCTGTAAGTGAACCAGGTTGGGCTGCTCACAGATTTCATTATCACTGCGTTATCATGGGGCATAATTACGGCTTAGTTAGAGATAGACCATGGCGCAGATGACAATCTAATTAATTAACATAAGAAGTGAATAAAAGCAATAGTGAGCGAAAACTGATGAAGGAAAAAGATTATGAAGCTGTGTTAATATTTCCTTGAGGATGCAGGCTTGCTTGATGATATCACTGTGCTGAGATGCCTATAGAGCAGCCTTCAGGTTCTTATGGAACCTTCTCTGAGCTTCACTGAAGATGTTTTGTGTGGGCTGAGTTCCTGCTCTGGGCTCACCGGTCAGGAGATGAAAGTCTGGCTTTGGGCACTGCAATGGGGTATAAATAAATCACCTCACTTCATTGTGTTCCTTTGGAACAAAACCCCAACAAAAATAGAAGTTCCTGCAGAGGTCTGAGTGACTACAATTCAGCATTACTGCTTTTTGATGGTAATTTTTCAGCCGGCTGCTGGTAATTTTCCTGAAGAGTTTTTTAATTATGAGGGGATCGCTTTAAGCTCAACATTGAGTGACTTGGCAGAGGGAGATTGTTTATAAGTAATTCCATTGTGAATTACTTGTCTTTGTACTGTGCAGCATATTGATCAAGAAACCATTGAGATAGAAAATCAATGCTGTGGGTATGTGGTGGTGAGAAATCACCTGGCTCTCAAAATAGAGTTCAGATGGATGCTCTTCACTGGTTGCCTGTCTACTGGAAACCCTCATGCACTGCTTCATTAACTCCTGTCCTACTGAAAGTCACGTCATGAGCATTGTTTTTAGGGAAACAGCAGTCAATGAAGGGGAAAAATTGCTGATGCCAGAAAGTACCCAGCCAGGCCTGATGCCAGCAAGGTGTATTTTCATGGAGCAATCAGAATTTCATTGTGTCGGTCATGCTTTTGGGATAAACGGTCCAAAAAGTATTGACTTGACTTGAGGTTGGCATGGGCGCTTTCATGAGTTTACTCTGAAATATTTCAGGATGTTAAGAGTAAAGAAGTTTGCTCGCAAGGGGCCCTTCTGTTCGGAAGGCAGAAGTATACTGTGTTCCAGTAGCCAGAAATTGAAGCAAAACCAATTCAGACTAAAACCAATTCAGTCTGGTTTGCGCTTTTTGCGTGGTGGATGATTCATTGGAATAGTTGAACGAGAGTTCTGGACTTCCCAAGACTGGAATTTTTAAATGAGATTGGATGCCTTCCTAAATGATATGTCCAAGTCCATCCGCAGCCATTGGGCTCGAAGGAGGAAGCCTAGCAGAGGGAATTCCTATGGTTTGTGTCAGACAGCAAATCAGAGTGGCTGCTTTTGACACAGAAAGCCAAGCTGCAGGCAGATTCCCATGCAGGGTTTTTGCTGGCTTGGTTGTCCTACAGTTTTCTTTAAAAGATGGCATGTTGAGTTAGTGTAAGTACAGCTACTATTTGCATGCACAAAACAACGAAGGGGGAAAAGTCACAAGAGCTAAGTTCCTTCTATATAATAGTTTAAGATTTCTCTCACCCTGGTGAAAAGCTTATCACAGACATGACCTAGATTGCATCCTGCTGCATTAACATGTGAACCTAAAGCACATCTTGATCGAGGGAATTAGCTTTAATTGAACGCTTATGAGCCCACATTCCCATGAGATGGAACAGAATTATTTTCACACGTTTCCATTGCAGCGCTGTGTTCAGAATCTGGGGGGTTCGTACGTCATTTCTGGCAATTAATCAGTACTGAGGAGGGCATCGTATTCTTTTATCAGTATGTAAATAAGCCATTGTTTGGAGGCTAAAAAGAGAAACGTTCTTGCAGCTTGCCTGAAGAGTTCAGGAGAATGCTAATAAAATGGATGTCAGATTGAATACAGCTTAATAGTTTACAGTTAAAATCAGAGTTTATGCTCGTGGAAGCCAATCTTTGGCTTAGACTAAAAAGTTTTGCTCAAGTCAGATACTTTATAGTATACACTGTTTGTCTTAGGATGCAGAACAACTCTCCAGTGGCTTCCATAAGACGCTGTCACTGTAGCACACGGGGCGGCGTGTGTTTTCTCTGTTTTGTCCACCTGGTGATGCACTTCTGTCTGTTTTGCTGTCCCAGACAGTGGTGGATGAACTTTGGCTGGAGGAGGCAGCTCAGCAAAATGTGTAATTATTGCCTAAATATAGAGAATTATTCACTTGGAAAATAACAAACATATGGTACTGATTCAAACCGTCTTCCAATTTGTCAAATTAAAGCATGGATTCTCACCAGTGCTACATTTTGGCTTATGCAGGAGTCCTCTTTATCTCTCTTAGCAAATCAGCAGACTGGAGCTGCGATCCCAGGGCTGAATTCGGATTCAGCTAGTGGAAAATGCTGGCTGCTGCTAGAATATAGATTGGTAATTGAGACTCAGATGTTCCAAGCAGAATGTCTGAAGTGAAGCATCAGAATATATGCATCTTTCTTCCTTTTGAGTGTTGTGGGTTACTGACTTCTTCCACGGAAGCTGAGAACCAAATGTTTAATGGATGGATGTGGATGTGTAGAAGGAAGGTTGGGGTGTCTACCTGGAACTGCACAGTGGCCCAAGAACTGAAGTACTTGAAGAACTTCATCAGTTTGAGCAGTAAATGGTCCGTGAGTACCCCCGGAAGAATGGGGGTGCCAAGAAGTTTCCAGAAATTCCATCGATTCTTATTAATTCACAGTAATCTGAGTCACTTGAAACACTCCGCTTCTGCAGAGTTGGTGGCACTGTTAGGACAATGCTTGCACTCCTTTTGTTCCCAACTTCTGATGTGAACATCAAAGAAAAGAACCATCTTCTTGCATTTTGGTGTCACCATTGATAGCCGTGACGAAGAGGCAGGGAGGTGCAGAAAGGGGAAAATTCACTTCTGATTACAATTCTCCAAAGGTTTGTTTTCAAATGCGTAAAGAGGGTTTGGATCCCCCCTGTATAGCAGGACGTAGGCCTGAGAGCTGAAGGGTTTCTGTTCTTCTGTTTGTGCACTGAATTTGTGAGAAAACATGGATGGGAATGCTCCCACTGCATCAGCCACAGATCAGAAAAAGCAGTGGGAGAGGGAAACAAGAACCTCAACTGCCTTCCAGCGATGAGTAATGCTGCAGCCCCAGTGCAACCTCCAGGACAGCGATCAGCGTTTGGCTTTGCTTCTCAATGCTGGAAAGGTTTTCTGGGGCATCAGCTGAGCGGAAAACAAGCTCAAGACACGCTCACTAATGGAAGAAGGTTTTCAAGTTTCCATATCATGTTCCTTCCTCACGGGCTTTGTTACCTTCTATATGCACAGTATTGCATCACACTGCAACTGAGTTTTTATTAATTATCAGTACTTGCTACTGTAGGATTTTACCCTAAAATGAATTCCCAGTGTTTCCCGAGGTGATTTGTAGTGTAGTTGTGGTTTTGCAGAATTTGCTATGTTGATTTGTTTGCGTCCAGTAGGTGCATGTGCACAGTCGGTTCTATCTGCAAATGGCTGTGGTATCCGGAAGAGTTTGGGCTACAGATGAGCCCACATAACACCAAATGGGCCGTGAAAAGGGATCTTTGCACACCTTTTGTGGCCACCTGGATGAAGCTGAATTCAGAGTTACAGAATACAATCATAGAATCATTTTAGGGTCATGGCTTAGTGGGCATGGTGGGGATGGGTTGGGGTTGGTCTTGACAGTCTTGGATATCCTTTCCAACCTTCATGATTCTGTGATTCTATGGGTGGCCATGCTGGTGTTGGGTTGACAGTTGGACTTGGTGATATCGGAGGTCTTTTCCGACCTTAATGACTCTAAGAAGGGCTTTTTCAGAGGTTGGGAGTATTTTTTAAGTCACAGAGGCAGACAGGGATTACATGTATGAATCTGAGTGGGAGGTAAAGTGCAAAGCACAGCCTCTTTTCTTTGTGGGAACGAGGTTGATTTCCACACAGACTGGAGACAATGTCAATATAATTACTGTGCAACTTGAGGGATTGGGACGTAGAAAAACAAAACAAACACCGAATCTTCTTGGTTTTCAAGATGGAAAAATATTGCACAACTGCAAGCATGCTGAAATGAATCATGAAATCAAATCCATGTCGGTCTTCCCACCAGTTGTGAGGCTGGCGTGTGTTTGTGTATGGCAATGAAATAACCTATTCTGAGAGTGAGAAATTCAGCAGTGAATAGGATATGGAATGACAGTCGATGTGGGAAATAAACTTTTTCCTACCGAAAAGGCAATGAACAATAAATTGGAAATGTTACCTATAGTGAGATCTGCTTTCTCTTGCATAAGGGCTCTTCGTGCCTTGTAGTCAACGAGATTTAGAAACGTTGCATTTGTAGCACCTTTTCAACTCAACAAGGAAAATAATTTAAAAAAACAACACCATATAAAGTAGATTACAGTGAGGAAATATGGTTACGTTTTAGTTCTGTCAGGGTTGGACCATGAAGCGTGGGTACGATGTGCTGCTGCTGAACACTCCTTTTTGAAAGGAGAAGGGATGCTCAAAGGCTGAGCTCCATCAGTGGTCCTGCCAAGGCTTTCCTCTGCTCTGTGGTCTTTCTCATTGCACATGTTTGTCATTTCTGGAAGAGCAGTACCAGCAGTGGAGGCAAAGCTGTGCAAATTAAGGGCTCCAAACATCATTTCTTCCTTAAAGGATTGCAGATGATCCGTTCTGCCATCTTCCTGCTGTGACCAGGAGTTCAGAGCACTTCACATGGTGTGTAGTGTATGCCCAGAAGCGTTCTGTAGATGCTGAAGGTAGATGAAGTGGGTCAGCTTCACTGTGCATAATGAAGTCGCATGGAAAATCGCAGAACCACGGGATCACGAAGGTTGGAAAGACTTCCAAGATTCCCAACCCACCCCACCGTGCTCACTGACCATGTCACCATGTGCCACATCTCCACCACCAAACACCCCCAGGGATGGTGACTCCATCACCTCCCTGTGTGGTCTGTGCCCCTGCATCACCACCCTTTCCAAGAAGTTGTTCCAGTATCCAACCCAAAACTCCTGTGGCACGACTTGTAGCCATTACTTCTCATCCTCAAAAGATGAAAATGAGCAAGTGAAAGGCGCCGTCGTTATTTCAGGTGTCAAGGAATGGGCATGTGTGCTGCTGGGCTCTAAGTGCAAAAAAGTCTCATAAAGGAAAAGGTTCAGTAACAGGTGCTGTGGGTTTGCTTCCCTGCTGAACCGAGCATTGCCAGTGTTGGGCAACTTAGAGCCAAATTAACCTCCTTGCAGATCATTACCTGTAGATTTTCCATAGCGAACTGAACTCTTACAAAATACTTTGGTACTTCTTTTGTTCAGTGTCTGTTAAAAGAAACAACAAACCAATAACCACCAAAACAAACAAACAAAACAAAGCTTGCAGTTGCTTTCCGGGATGAAAAGACCTCATTTTTATGTCTTATCTATTTTGACCTGAATTTTCCTTTGGAAAAAGACTTACTTATGGCTGGCATTTTGCACATGTATCCAGGTACATACATCAACAGAAAGCCAACGGAAGTGTTTGTAGTGGGCATTACATTGAAGGATATGGACATTTTTTACTTGCAGCGTTCTGTTCTAAAGTACATTGTTATGCTCTTACAGGAGATGCTGACCAGTAGAAGGTCAGTTTAATCATGGTCTCAGTGTTGAGAAGTATTTATCATACTGCAGTATTTGATGTTATCGTGTTTCTTTTTTCTCCATTTTTTCCCCTTTTTTCCAAGTAGTAATACATTTGTGTGCCTCTGGAAACTTCAGCATTTCTCTTCCAAAGTGTGCGTGTCTGCATGGCAATATGACTTATATGGCAATATGAACAAAAGTCATACTCCCAACAAATACCGCTCCGAGACAACATTGTGTGCATCTGTCTGAGTGTGTGTTCTTTATTGTCGTGCCAGCTCAGGAAAGTCACTTTTAGAGAATAGGTGGAGGTACTCTGCTGAAGCGGACTGTAAGACATTGACAAGTCTGCATATTGTTTTACACTCTTAGTACATACAAAATAAAAGTGCCACGGTCGCCACTGAAATTCCACTCAAAGCTGGGGAAATAATAGATTAAGGTTGTCTGACATTTGAATTCTGCAGTTTGTTTCAAAGTAAAGAAGTCGACCCTTAATTAAGTGACCTTGCATTGTTTTTTGTTCTTGCCAAAGCTTTGTTCAGTGAATGAACTCCTATTCATTGCTGTTTTTTAAATCACTTTATCCCTGCATAGCCTCAGGGCACACAAAGTATGTCCCATCTAACCTCTTTTTGGGAGACCAAAAAATATTCGTTTTCTTAATTATAGATTTTCTTAGATCCCGTGGAACTCGGTATCCCAGTGCTTCACAAATACTCAAGCAAATGCAAAATATTTATGGATTTGGAGATGAAAAACATACTTTATTATGAAGAATTATGGAAATCTTCCTGATTTTCTGCCCTTCGGGGAGGTTTAAGAAATACAGAAGAGGTCCCGTTGTTATGCAAGAGGCAGTCTTTGCATCCAGGATGGTATGGAAGCACCTTTGGAAGCACCTTGGAAGCACCTTGGAAGCACTGGAAGGGTCTTTGCTTTTTGGGTGGGAGTTGCAGTTTGGCTTTCTCCAGCTATTTCCTCCAATGCTCACCCACATTGCTCTGCCCTAATTGAAGTCAAATGTCTCCTTGCAGCAGCTGTGGAGCACTCCCTATGTTAAATGCAGAGCAAGTGGATGGAAAAGATGAACTGTGAACCCTGTTGTCCATTCAGCTTGCTTATGAAATATTAACAGGGCGAGCTAAGGGAGGAAAGGAAATTACACTGATGCCTTAAAACCCCTGAGCCAAACTCAGAGATGTTGAGCTATGAGTGAACCTTATAGTCAGTCTGTAGATTGCTGCCTGGTTATTGAGTTCATGCTTCATTTTAGAGTTAGTAAGATGTTATTATTTCCAGGTAGTACTCCTCATGCTCTCCCAGTTCCATCCTTTGTGTAGAAGTACAGTGATGCTGTTTGGAATGCCAGATGGAACGAGATGATCTGTACCCGTATACAGGGGAAGGATTTACTGCTTTAGTGATGGAAGCATTCATTTAACAGTGGCCATGAGCTGCCCAACTATTTATGCCTTCAGCTGAAAAATACATTTCACATTCTCTGCAAATGAAACTCGAAGGTTGCTTTAGTAAATATTTACTTTTGTCTCATCAGATTGAATTCCTTGCTTCCATGTTTTTTCCAGTCTCTTTGTCTTTCAGATTCCATTTTAGCAGGAAATCCTGTTTGTTAATGCAAAGCCTCCATTAATTGTTCTGAGCAGCTTCTGACTTTGCTTATGTACTTTTGCCATAAGTGCGTGGTGACTGCATGCCTTTCTGCTTTTATTAATAAGAACATTTCTTCCTCTCTCTGGGAGGCAAAGTTTGGAATGTCTTTGTAGCACATCACTTAGAGCTCTCCGCTCCCAGTGAAAGATAAGGTATACTCTGAAATTAATGAGAAACTTCTGTATTGACCTAAGGATATCTTGAAACACCTTATTTATTATGATTGTGCTTAGGACTGTACAATTAGAAGACCGTAATGCTTACTGTTTGATAGGGAAGATGGGGTGGAAATAGTTTGTTTGCCTTGGTTGCATTACGATCATTTGTGGTGCTTTGGGATTTCACAAAATCATATCAAAGAATGGTTTGATTTGGAAGAGACCATGAAGGTTATCCAGCACCACCCCTGCTGTGGTCTGGTTGCCCCCCGCCAGCTCAGACTGCCCAGAGCCCCATCCATGGCCTCAGGCACCTCCAGGGATGAGCACCCACTCTTCTGTTGTGTTACCTGCGCCTGTGAGTTTGGCATCATCTGCAAACTGTTGAGAGTGCACTCAGTTCCATCATCTACATCACCCAACAAGGTGTTCAAGGGCACCCGTCCTCATTCAAACCCCTCATCTCTGCACCCACCTGGATGTAGAGCCATTGATTGCAGCCCTCTGGCTGTGACCATCCAGCCAGTTCCTTATTCATCAAATAGCCCAGCCTTCAAACACATCTCTCTCCAATTTAGAGATAAGGATGTGGTGTGGGACCATGTCGAAGGCCTTGCACAAGTTCAGGTGGATGACATCTACATTTGTCCAGCAAAGCCGACGCTGCAACATAGAAGGCCACCAGATTGGTGAGGAGGGTATAAAATAAAGTATGTTATTACTTTCTGCCTAGCAATTTGATGTCTTAATTAGTCAGCCCCTCTTACCTGGGAGCCTCTCCATGGATAAAGCTGCCCTGCATGGCACTTGGGTTCGCCAGGGCTCTCCTCTCTCACTATTTCTGTTTGCGTCATTCCTGTTTGGATAATTCAAATGCAAAATGCCTCAAGGTCTGTTCAAAAGACATGGGCATTTGGGGACATGGCGTTTTCTCTCCACTGTGCTTCATGTTAAATGGATTTATCCCGTGTCCTGGTTCTTTGGTTACAGATCACTGCTCTGTTGTCCACAAACATCTGCCAAAGTGCCAGCGGTGCACTTGCCTGGGCACGGTGCTCCCGTGTAGCACTAATTTATTGCATTTCGTATGAGACACTGTGATGCCTTTGTTCTGCTGTGACCTTCTGTGTCAGGTCCTTTGCTCAGACACTGTAGTCACTACACGAGTACAATCTTTATGTCACAGCACTCTTTTTGCCATAATACATTAAACATTAGGTCAAGCCAAGGAGATGATCCTAAAATGTAGGAGTTAGGGGAAAGATGTAACTTTCAGACCTCAGATCTCAAACCTAAGGCATTCTTAGGGCTTGCTCTGCGCAGGGCTTGTCTTCTAATACAATTGTGGTGTCCTTGCAGGCGTTGTAAAATCCTATTGTTTAAGGACTATTTACGTAATGTGAGGTTTCAGTGTTTATGGCTTATATTTAATTCTTTAAAATTGAGAACAATAATACATTTGGCACGTGTGTAAGAGAGGAACAGCTCAGGGTATTGATGAAATGTCTGAGAACATTCATCATCAATCTTTGTGATCTGTGGGACTGTTTTTCCATCTCCAGATAGCGTTTGTGTTTGTGTGCTTTCCATTTATTTGCAGTCTACTTCTGAAGTGGGAGACTGAGAAGACGCAGAACTTGTGAAATCTCAAGCTTCAGATAAAGACTTTGAGCACTGCTTTTGTTCTCTAGTAATTCTGTACTTGGAACGTATAGAATTCACCTTTGTCAGTGTGTCCTTCAAACCTTCCCTTGTTGGGGTTTATGCAGGCATCTGATGTTCCCTGAGCAATGGGGGCTCTGACTTATTGTAATCCTGAGCCACCAAATGGGTCATCTCTGCCACAAGTCCGTATGCCAAGCACCACTCACTGGCTGGAAAAGCTTCCCAAGAGGATTTGTTGTCTGATCTTTCATAGAACTTTACACTCCTAAAGGTTGGAAAAAACCTCCAAAATCCCCAACCCTCCCCCACTGCACCCACTGACCATGTCCCCATGTGCCACATCTCTGTGGCCCTCGGACCCCTCCAGGGATGGGGACTCCACCACCTCCTTGAGCACCGGCTGATGCCTGACCAGAATTTTCATCACGTTTTGTCGTATGGAGAATAATACAGAAATGTGGAAGTTGTGCTGCCATATTCTTCCTATGTATGTTCTTCCTATTCTTTCTACTCCATCTCTCCCGATGCAGCAATGTGTAGGGCATTACCTAAACGCATGTATTCTCAGATCCAGAAGAGACCACCTGCCTCACGCTGTCTGACTTCCATTGTACCACAGACCAAAGGAACTTCATGCAATTAATTCCTCCTCCTGGGCTGGAGTGCCTCTGGTGCTGGCTCCATCTTTAGACTTGATGATCTGAGTGAACTTCTCCAACCTCAATGATTCTATGATTGAAAGACAAAGAAAAAATTCAGCAGTGCTATTTTCTCTTTATTTGAAGTTCCTACAATGAATCGACAAAGTTTAGCCTTAGTATTTCTTTATCGTTGATGTGTATCAATGATATCATCTCTATCTCACTGTATTTCAGCAACACTGGCAAATCTTAAATAGCTGCTGGCAGTTAGAGGGGCCAAGAATGTAACCCAACTGGGAAGACTTATGTAAAGAAACTTGGGGATTTTTCAGAGTGTTCAGGTGTCTGATTTCCCCTTTGTTTAAAACATGCCATATTGCTTTTTGTCAATCTAGTTTCTTACTGAAAGACTCCATGTGGAACAAAGTCATATAAATGACATGTAGAAACCTGCCTCAATAATGGCACTGTCTCGCTGTATTTTATTTCTATGAGTGAGCTTGGCAAGGCCTCTTTAGGATGAATTGCTGTTCCATTATTATGCTCTGGATTAGCTGACAAGTAATTGTGTTGGGTCATAGAACCATAGACTAGCCTTGGTTGGAAGGGACCTTAGATCCCATATTTCCATTGCCCTGCTGTGGGAGTTGCGCATTTCTCCTCTTTTAGTTTAAAGCCATTCATCCCTATGCTGTCACTATCAGACCGTGTAAAGAAGTGGCTCTCCCTCCTGTTCAAAAGCTCATAATTATAAGTACAGGGAGGCCACAAGGAGATCTACAGTACCTTTTACTTCTTTACTCCTGTATTTTGGAGTTAACAGGACTGTCTGCTCAATTGTCTGGCTCTATGAGCTATTCTGTAACTGTTCTGCTGCAAACAACTTGCTTATTTCTGAATGCATATGACCTTTTGTTCTTTGTGTAATGGAAGAGATTAAGGGACATATGCCCTTTTGTTTTTTGGCACTGCTCTTTAGAGATCTGTTGTTTTCATCCGCTAACGCAGCAATAATACGCTGTTTATTTTGTCCTTTATATGCATTAAAATATCACTATATTTAAATATAGTCATTGTTTTTGTCTTCTTTTTTTTTCCTCTCCTTGAGCCAATTTCTGGCCAACGCTGCCTTCAGGTTTACCTTCAACCTTAAAGTTTAATTCCCTTATCTTTTTTTAACTGTTTTAAAAGCTTCATTTTATGCATTCATTTGTTTTTCTTTATATGTGAGAAACAGGGTTTGTAAAGCTACTTCAATCTGCTGTACATTGGATTTGCTGCAGAAGTTACAGATGCTTAGGATTTCTTATTGACTGTTGGCCTGTGGCTTTTGGTGGACCAAGGGGAAGGTTGTTCAGTGAGTTCCCATTATTTGCATTATTTTGAATCCACAGGCTGCTTGGAATTGGCTTTTTGAAAGTGTTAAGTTTGTATATTGCTGGTTTGAATATTACTCTGTGTGCAAATAGCCCGTAATCAAATCACTTGTATTTCAGCAGCCATTACTATTCAGTCTGTAATCGCTTAGTGGGTGAGGTTCAGCCTTGTATTAAATTAGACATAAATGTTTCATCTTTACAGAAGGAGTTAAGAAATCAGTGATTTCATAATTCCTCAGATCAGAAGAACAAGATGTTCCGGAACCGTGGAGATATGGAACTTGGGGTCATGGTTAGTGGGCATGGTGGGGTGAGTTGGCGTTGGCCTTGGGGATCTTGGAGGCCTTTTCCAACCGGAACGATTCTATGATTCTGTGTTGAGGTTTTCTTTTAGCCTAAAGCCATCCCTGTTGGCTCAGCTTCTCCACAATGTGATTTACTGGTCTGGAATATATACCAGCTTTGGAGACACTCTTGAGCCCCACCTGTGCACGAATGGCCACTGGTTTCCCACTTACCCTATAATGGGGAGGAGAACAACTTTGATCTTACGTAAAACGTTTTCTGCACTTTTGAATTCTGCTTTTCATGCCTTAAGAATCAAAAATAACCCCAAAACCTTCCATGCGCTGAGGATGTGACCATCACAGACCGAGTCCCTTTAAAAGGCAGCATTTGTCCATGATCGAAGACCTCCATGAGTTAAACTCTGTGAAGTGACTTCTGGGGGCTCTGAGTAACGCCGTGCTGAGACTTCAGAAACATGTTGGGGTGACTCCTCCCAGGAGCTGTTCTCTCCAGAGGAGAAGGATTTTCATTTTGGTGAACAATACCACTTGCTGGACATCCCATTTCATCCAATTCTGTCTTCTTCCTCCTTGTGGAATAAACTTCTGGAGCAGACAGACCCCAGGTTTAGCAACCCCAGGGTTGCTGCGTCCCCACTAAGCATCACCAGCTTGTCTTTAAGCGATTGTTCCATCTCCACAGCACTAGATGGTGCTGATGGCAGCATCTCTGAAATCTGAGCCTGCAGAACTACCGGTGATCCTAAAAGCAGCACTGCTGTGCAGGGGAGGGACAGGTCCGCAAATCCAAATTTTGCTTGGAGCAAGCATGTCAGTCCGTGAATGCAGTAGCTGAGTGCAGGAGGGGAGAAGATGGAAATCCTGCTGATGAGTTATTTGGCATTGCTTCTTCCCTACTTAACGAGTAGTTGGTGTTTTTGGCTGTTAGCTGTGCATTAGTGGAGGGCTGACTTTTGTCCCAGCGATTCCAACTGAACCATTCTAAGATTCTGTGATTCCAGGAATCCACCAATCTAGGTTTCCATCCTTGGATTGATTCCTCGGGTGAAGGCTTTCTTAGGCAGCATGAGGGAGAAACGAGGATTCCAGTGTTCATGACGTCAAGTACATCACATTATCCCAGTAACACCAGATATTTCTCAGCCCTTACAGTGGGCGCAGTTGTTCTGTAATCTCACTGGGCATTCCTTCCCTATCAGTGCAGCTGAGCTTATTGCCATCCCAGCAGGGCCTGGCACCAACGTCACTGGTCCCAATGTCAGCTGTTCCTGGCCCTGGGAGACGTTGACCGAACCTTGGGGATGGTGTGACATCCCAAAGGGCTCTCGTGGGGGTTAGCGAGGCGTCTGAAGTGCTGCAACGTAAGCTGTTATTCTACCTAACAAGTATCTGACTGAAGAGGCATCAAGAGATGGTGGTATTTACTGAGCTGGCTCTCAAGATAGAAGATCTGGGCTTCAGAAGCAAAGTAGTTCCCTGCGGCTCTGAGAAGTGCTGGAAAAGCTTTCTCCTGAAACTCTTGGCTAGCAAGGAGGGAGTACAAGCACTGATATCTGCTATCAGCATCTCCTATCTAAGGCTGCAAGGGACTTGACATCAATGTTGTATTTGAAGTTGAAAACAGAGGGCTTCCTCAAATCCGGGCCATCGTTTCCTTAGGCAGAAAAGCTTTCTGAGGGCCCTGAAATTGTCCTCCTGTTCCAAGAGGCATTGGCTATCAAGAGTGTCACACTGGGGCAGTATTTTGCCTCTTCTTTATTTATAAAACTGACTTGAATCCTTCCTAGCTGAATCTGGTGGGCACAGAATCTGCTGCTGATGCGTGTCCCACGAGCAGCATCACCAACCCCAAGGAGCAGTGTGCTTTTGGGCACAACTGAATGTTGTTCTTATTTTCTTTGAAACAGGTGGGTTTTTTTTACCCCCAGAGAAGCAATAGAGTCATCCTAGGAGAGCCTGATGTGGTCCTGAGCGCTCATCTTTGATTCTCAGTGTTCATTTCTGTCTTATGGTGCCTTACAGTGAAAGTCCATCTCATGCCTTGGGATTGCTTATTAATGTCAAACAAGTAGAAGTCAGAAAAAAGCCATTGCTATGGGTGCTTTTTTTTCAAGATGCATGAGATAACGTTTATTTCTCTGCATGCATATGGACCTCTGGTTTCACACAGGTTATTAAAGCTAATGTAATGCTTTATTCCTGGATAAAGCTGAGATGAATTTGAGAACAGTATGTATTAGTAAAATGCAAAGTCTCAGCCTCCGAATAACCAAGGCTTTGGCACATATTGGGATTCTTCCTATCCTGAGCAATTAGGTTATTGAACTGAAAAATACTCAAGGTTATTAAGGAAAATAAATACATTATGTGTGATGCTGTGCTTGAGAAATAGATCTTAACAAACCCACCCTGGTTATGAACTAAAATTACATGTGTGCCATTAAAGTCTGATGTTAAAGAACCTAGCATTGAACATATGATGATCTTTGTATCATTTATTTTATAGAATAGCTCCAATTCAAGTTCTGCTGCTGCTTAACTCAGATGTGTCTATATGGACACATACATGTAACTATTATACACTGCATTTAAAAAATCTCCACGTTCAGGTTAGTGCACAGAGTAAAGCATATTTTCTGATTGCTTTATCTATTTCAGACCATTACTGTGAATTTATTTCAATACTTTTTTTTTTTCTCTCCTCCAGTTTGTTTTCTCTGCTGTCTAAGAAGCACAACAAAGTGCTGGAGCAAGCCACGCAGTCCTTGAGAGGTTCCCTCGATTCCAATGACTCTCCACTTCCTGACTATGTAAGTACTGAGCTTCATGTTGTAGTCGATGCTCCAAAATACAGGAGGTACATCCATAAACCTGCAAAGATTTATCAGACCGTGTGGCAGCTCAGTAACCACCAACTCCAACGCACAAGAACCTGCATAAGTGATGTAATGTCTGAAGAAAAAATGACACAAATGGCAAAACAAAACCACAGCTCCTGGGAGCTGGGAGACACCCTGTCAGCGTGCAGTTTTCAAGCCTTTTATATTGCTGGGTGTTTAAATCATATGGTCAGGAGCATTTTTAAGAGCAAGGCTTTGGCATCTACAGTGTGTTAAAATGCCTGAGAAGGGTTGAAAACAGTTCCCAGTGAGGCTCTGATTGATACTGCATCTGTGGGTCACATCAGTGTGTTCTGGGTGCTGTATGCGTACAGCACTCCTTTCAGTTTGCTAAGCCAGTGCCCACAAATAGGCATTATTAGGCAGATTAATATTAGGCATCAATAGGCAGATCTCATAAATCTGAGATGTAATTGCATGGGCTTTTGGAAACTCTCTCCCTTCAGTAGAAGGAGGGTTCTTACAAGGATTCAAATAAGGTGTTTTTGTACTACCCAAGTGCCTTTGGTTTGTACTCCTTTGAAGTTTCTCTGTAATACTGTCTAAAAGAGTTGTCCTGGTCTATCGGTAACTCCCAATTTTTGAGATTGAAAATGCAACAGCTGTTTTATTTTGGGTGTTAATGCGTATTCCAGGACATGGCTCTCTGATACGTGATGTATCATAGTCATCTAGCACATAAGTACCAACAAAGGTAATTTGATAATAGTTTGATAACATGAATTCAACTGCCCAGGTTTCTTCTAGTCTTCTGGAAGACTATGTCTTCTATATCTGTGTCTTCTAGTTGCTACTGCTGACACTGCCGTGAAAAATGGAGGCATTCTGTGATTCAGGGAGCAGATCAGTGTATTCTGCCTGATGATGCCTTAATTCACACGTAGCCCCTCGCAGCACTGCTGATGGCAGGGCTGTGGTTTCTCTCCCAGGAGCTGACCCTCTGTTTATCAGCAGCTTTGGTCTCAGTGAGACCCCCTCTCTGCTCTGTGTTTGGGGCAGGGGATGCTGCTGCTGTTTGTCCTGTGTGGTGACCCACACTGCTTAAAGCCCTCCTGTCTGCATCCGCATGAAAATGGGAATGCCCAGGGCCTTTGGGTAACTTGAGGAGGATTCTGTGATGTAGGGCCACAGCTGTGAGGAGTCACACACATATTTGGGATGCATTCAGTGTTCCTGATTGCTGGGATTGATAAGGCTCTGGGGCTGCATTGCTCGGAGGTGATTAACCTCGGTTTCCAGCCAGCTTCCAGCTTAAGCAAGTACACTGCTGCGCATTCAGACTCCTCCTTTGGTCTTGTGGCACTTCATTGATCTGTCCTGAAAAGCTGTGGGCTTCCAGGGAAGGGGAGGCTGTGCTGGTGGAGGTGGAAGCTTTAATAGCTGCATGTCCAAGCTCACTTCATTCTGTGCAGTGTCACAGAACAGTCTGCAGTCACTATACTCAGAGACACCATGGGCTCTTGGTCAACTAAGTTCTGTCCAGATACCTCAAGAGTAGGGCAGACACCTTTCATACTGACTTCATAGACTCCTGGAATCATTAAGGTGGGAAAAGACCACTAGGATCATCATGTCCAACCATCAGCCCACCCCCTTGCAGGTGGATACAGCTGAAAACTGCCCTTTGTGGAGCACTGCTGAGGAATAACTCCCTTTCTCCTTTTCACGATGTAAGGAGGGAGGGGAGAAGGACAGCAACTGGAAAGATTGCTCTAGGGGGTGATAAAATCATGGCAGTTTATTGCCTGTATTTTGGGAAAAGAATGCATGCTCCTATGGAGCTAAGGAAATCTTCATTTCATAGTGTTTGAACAGAAGTGATGTTTCTGCCATAGTTAGCTTTTTACATTAATGCAAGGTTTTTGACCTAATAGACAGCCCTAATAATCTGCTGGTCTGTGATAGCTGTAAGAACGTGGGATCCTCCATCACCATATTTCTTGGAGTCATCTTGTGTATGCTGTGGGCTGGAGAAGAGGTGGGGAGAGAAGACTTCATAGCCCTACAGCCCCTCATGGCCCTACAGCCCCTCA